>CAUYRH010030535.1:0-40159 GCA_963574655.1 Perodicticus potto | reverse complement strand
GCTTTGCTCTGAGTCATACACGAACAATCATCATCTAGTCCCACAGCTTCCAATCACACAGTTACACAACTGCCCAGAGTCCCACAGTCACACACACAAAGCCTCTCAGAGTTACACACACAGCCTCACAATCAGTTTCTTAACAGACATCCTCATCCCACACTGTCTCCACTCAGACCCCAGAGGGACCTGCCTTCCCAGTTCTCCTCTGCCAATTCTGTCATAGGGGACGGGATTTCAGATCTCAAAGATTTCCACCAGAGGATATGCATGGGCAAAACGTCTGGATTCGGTGGGCAAGCCTGAGCTCAGAGGTCAGAAGAGCAGGCCAGGATAGAATCAGAAGGCAAGGATCAGGCTGCAGCCTGTCCCTCTCCTGGGCCTCCAATAGGAAGCAGACTTGACCTAGGCTACGGGTCTGGGCTTTGAGGAAGGGGGGAGATCAGACAAGGGGTCAGGGCAATACTTACAGCCCACATGTAGCAGGACTTGGTGGCGAAGGTGCCAGGAGTCACGGTGGAAGCAGGCATAGAGGCCACTGTGGCCCAGTTCCAGGCCCCGGAGCACAAGCTGAGAGCCATTGAGCAGGTCAAAGGCCAAGTCTGTTCCATTTACGCGCCATGTTACGGCTGCATCCCAGTTTGCTGTCCCACATGGCAGTGTCACATCTGAGCCCAGGCGCTCATACTGCATATGGGGTGCCTCTGTAGGGGATAGGGAGGGCACAAGGCAAAAGTTACAGGTTACAGCCCTGTCCAGCACTCCCAGGTGAATATGAATAGATGAGGGGCCCATGAAGACGCAGAGATGATGGTGAGAAGTTCCATACCTGGCTGTGTGAATGCTGTAAGGAGACGGGGCATGTTCAAAACCCCTCTGCAGCTGTGCAAGTGTGCAGGGATGTGTCTCCAAATTTGTATGCATGTACATGTATAGGGGCTGTGTGTGTCAGACACGGAGTTTGTATAGTGCCAAGAAGGATCAGTTCTCAATGAAAACCCAGTTCACCTCCAGTCCTTGGGTTGTTTCAAACGTTTTCCTGACCCCCCCCAAGACCCTAACCTCTTGCCACGAATAGGCCTGGCCCCAGGTGCTGCCATCCATTACCCAGGCAAACCAGCACTGAAGGCCCACTCCTATATCTCTCCCTATCTATTTCTCTCCCCCACCTCTCCTTCTCCCTGACACTGCCCAAACCCCATTACCCACCCCACTTCCAGCAATCCAGGCTTGGGCAGCAGCAGAGGAAGAGAGAATGGGCAGGAGTGAACCCTAGGGAACCCCTGGAAGCTGTCACCTTTGTGAGGCAGGAGCTGCTTAGTGCTGGCTTGTGGAGGCATGGGGGAAGGCAGTGCTGTTGGGACTGAGTGAGCACTCTGACCATTCCTCTCTTGCCCCCATGAGGGACCTGTCAAAACCTAAAGCTAAACCAGCAGCCCTGGCCTCAGCAACCCAGGCATGATGGACTTAGCCCAAGAGACTGGAGATGGAAGGGCAGAAGCAAGCACCTGTTGGGAAGGCAATGCAAGGTGGGGAGGTGAGTGGGACACAGAAGGTTGGAGAGGCAGATCTGCAGACAGCAGCAAAGAAGCAGGCACAGAGAGGCAGGGAGATGAGACTCCCAGGACACCCCTCTCATCCTGCTTCCCTGGACCTGGCCAGATCTGTGGAGTGAGGGTGGGAGGGATAAAGGGAAGGGGAGGGGGCAGCAGTTGGGGGACTATGGGATCCTCGTTAACACTCGCTTACATCTTCCTTCCAGAGAGCCACCCCGCTGAGTTGGGGGATTTTCAGAGGCAATTCCTGTTAACGAGCCAATTAAGTTGGGCCAGTGGCCTCTTAATTAGACTTGTTAACACCACCAGGACTGCGGGGGTGGGTGGTGGGTAGGGAGCCTCCATGGGACCACCAGATTTCCCCTCTCCCTTGCCGTCCCCTCCCCAGTACTGCTTTTCTCTGTGCTGGAACATCTGTCCTAGTCTGCTGCCCCATCATCCTCCCTCCCAGTGCCAGGGTCCCTCTGTGTTTCTGTGTCTTGCTCTTTCTCCCTTGCTCCTTCTCTCTGTCCTGCCCCTCTCTGAGCCTCTCTGTCCCTGTCAGGAGAAGGAAGCAGGAAACCCAGCCAGTCCTGACCACTCGTCTGTGGGGCCTGGGACCAGCCAAATAGAGGATGAACGGGCGGAAGGGCGGCGGCTGGGGGCCTTGGAGGCCACAGCTGTGAGGCTGGACCAGAGACTGAATGGGGGCCTCCCCCTGACCAGAGGCCCAGTGTCCAAACTCAAGTCATTGAGCCCCCCCTCAACCACCAGCTCCAGACTCTGAGCCCCCCTCCAGCCTTCCTTCCAAAAACCTGGAGCTTCCAGGAAACATGCCAAGCCCCTCTCTCTGCGCCCCCCCAGTAGAAACTTTGCATCCAGCTGCTTGAGAAGGAGGCTGAAACTGACCGTTGGGGAGGGGGCGTGGCCATTGTGGTCTCAGCGGCAACACATCAATACTGACCAAAAGCAGCTCAGTACTAACATGGACCCAGCACCGCCCTTTAACACCGTCCTCATCTCAAGATGAGGACACAGTGACCAAACAATACAACAAATACAATGACAATGAGTAACACTCATTGAGTAACACTTCCCCATCACACCTTGTCTGCTTCACACACAAAAAAATGGAAATACAACTTGACAACAATTGACAAATCAATGGTTTGGGCAGGGCAGGAATGAAAAATGACAACACAATGACAGAAGACAACTACAGGCCACAATGTAGAGGCAGAGGGGGCAAAATGACATGACAAGAACCAAGTGTCACAACTGCTACAGTAACACAACAATACCAATACACACAGCCATGCAACGGCTCCAAAGATGGCAAAGATTTAATCCTTTGTCTCTGGACAGCTCTCCTCTCGCCCTGTGGGTGCCCCTACTGATGTGCTGTCCATTTCAGAAATTAAATCAAGCCGCAGGGGGAGGCTGGGGTTCTTGGCTCTGACGCGGTGACAAATGCTCCAAAGGAATCAGCTGTGAAAAGGTTGTTAGAAGCCAGGATGAGAGACAGAGACAGGATGAGGTCATGGACACAGAGAACAAGAGGGACAGAGCTGAAGGCTCCCTCACACCTGCAAACACAGGCTCATTTGGGGATCACATGCCAGAAACAGTCCCACTGAGCATCCTAAGCAACATTGCCATACACACAGGAACCGAGACAGTCACACACAAAGAAGGAGGATACACAGGATAGGTGTCTACAAGGTCACAGTCACACAGGGACACTATCTCACTTCAGGGATGTTAACACCTGATATGATACCACAGGCATGTACGAGAAGGGCACCACCACCCACGAGCATAGTTACATGTGGGGACATAGTCTCACACAGACAGAGATAGTTTAATAGGGACATAAACTCACAAAGAGAAACAGAAAGATATTATTATACAGGGGTACAGCCTCAAACACAAGGATAACCCCCACAAAGGGCAGTCACATATAGACAATATCACGCATGAGGCATAGCCCTACCCAACTCTCATTCCAGTGCCTGTATGGTAGTCAAGCCAGAAACACCATCAGTGTGTAACTGTAGAGGACCCTGCCTATGAGATATAATGGGTTATTTGAATATCAGTGTCATGTGACATGTCCCTCTGGGTGTTCATATGTGGGAATGCCAGTGTGCAACTCTTGGGCAGTGTCAATATGCAGCTATGCCAAATAAGGTTCATGTCCAGCTCTGAGAGGGGGTCAGCAGGCAGCTCCCACAAGCACTCACCCTGTGAGTGGATATAGCACACAGAAAAATGCATCCAAACAAGGACATGCTTTCATCCCCACAAAAAGTCTCATATACTCTCAGAGATGCAGCCTGATGCTCAGGCCCTTAGCCTTGGTCACACAAGGTAGAGACCTTTGCACAAAATGGTAGAGTCCACTTGTAGGCCCTAGGCAGGTCCAGTCAGCAGCCCTGGTGCAGGCCAGGCTCTCTCTGGATCCCAGTGCTGGTCTGATAAAGAAGAGACAACAGGAGCCTTGACCCACCACCCTCCTTAAACTCATAGCCTTGAGGGTGGCAGAACTCAGCCATCAGGCCCTACTTCATGTCTGGTCCTTGGAAACGCCCCATCCTTTTTGCCTCTGTCTAATCTGACTGAGGTGGGAGGGGGCAGGACCCATCCAAGTGGGGAGCTTAGGAAGCCTCATCTGAGGCAGGTTTTTTTTTTTTCTTATAGAGAAAGAGTTTCACTTTATTGCCCTCAGTAGAGTGCTGTGGCATCGCAGCTCACAACAACCTCCAACTCCTAGGTTTAAGCAATTCTTTTGCCTCAGCCTCCTGAGTAGCTGGAACTACAGGCACCCGCCACAACACCCTGGTATTTTTTGTTGTTGTTGCAGTTTGGCCGGGGTCGGGTTCGAACCAGCCACCCTCAGTATATGGGACCAGCGCCCTACCCACTGAACTATAGGCACTATCTTCTGAGGCAGGTTTTGAGTTCAGACCTTATACTATTATGGCCAGTAGAGGTACTAGTGGTCAAGTTAAGTAGAGGGACTAGTGGTCAAATTCAGTACAGGGACTAGTGGTCAAGTTAAGAGGCCAGTAGGGGTACAGCTCCCTGTCCTCTGGGCTGTGGAGGATTTGATTTTCACTGGAAAAATAGATAGAGTGAGGGCAGGGAGGCTGCCCATGGCCCAGCCCTGAGCAATCCCTTCCACCTCCAGCCATTCCAGCTGAGTAACCTTAGTGTATCAGCTCTCTCCCACTTTTCACCTTGCCTGTCCCTTCGTCTTGTTTTTCATCCACAATCTCCATCCATATCTTCCCTCTAGGATAAAGCTGAAGATAGAAGGTGACCAGCAGTCATGGCCACTGTCTGCTGTCATTGAATCCAACTGCACCCCCCAAATCTCTAGAAGAAGATCCCCTTTCACCCAGATACTGTACACATGTCCTGCCCTAGCCTGCCCCACCCAACTTTCATCCCACTGCCTGTATGGTAGTCAAGCCAGAAACACCATCAGTGTGTAACTGTAGAGGACCCTGCCTATGAGACATCATGAGTTACTCTGCATATTAGTGTCATGTGACATGTCCCTCTGGGTGTTCATATGTGGCAATGCCAGTGTGCTACTCTTGGGTAGTGTCAGTATGCAGCTATGCCAAAAAAGGTTCATGTCCAGCTCTGAGAGGGGTTCAGCAGGCAGCTTCCCCCAAGCACTCACCCTGTGGACTATGTCTCTGGGCGTAGACAACTGCAGCAGCAGCAGCAAGCAGAGCACAGCAGGCCCACGGGACAGGAGCAGCCATCTGTTGGGAGAAATGGGTGGGGGAGGGGCAGCATGAGCCCAGGCAGGAACATCCCAGGGAGCCCCCTGTTCTCAGGCAGGACTGAGAAATCCCAGCCTTAGGGCCACAGCACCTTGATCCTAAATGCCCTTCTTAATGGGGCCCAGGATCCTCTTTTAAGCAATAGAAAGCAACATTATTGTCATCTCTAGGCAAAGGTTTGTTAAGATGGTAGAAGGCAACCTACATCGGTTTATTGTTTGATAAGACTGCTGGCTGCAGAACGTAGTCAACCGCAGATAAGTTATAGAACATTGGTAATACCTGGGCCGTTTTTCTTAAAAAAAATACCACTTTACTAGTGAGGTTGGCTAGAGAGGTTGGCTAATTAGCTATAAACATCACCAACTGAAAGGGTAATGTTTTAACTTAATAAGAGGCATGTACTTCTTCAAATTATTATTATTTTTTTATTTATTTATTTATTTATTTATTTATTTATTTATTTATTTATTTATTTATTTTGAGACACAGCCTCAAGCTGTCACCCTGGATAGAGTGCCGTGGCATCACAGCTCACAGCAATCTCCAATTCCTGGGCTCAAGCGAGTCTCTTGCCTCTGCCTCCCAAGTAGCTGGGACTACAGGCGCCTGTCACAACGTCCGGCCATTTTTTGGTTGCAGCCATCATTGTTGTTTGGTGGGCCCAGGCTGGATTCGAACCCTCCAGCTCAGGTGTACATGGCTGACGCCTTAGCCTGTTGAGCCACAGGCACAGAGCCTATTATTATTTTTGAGACAGAGTCTCAAACTGTTGTCCTGGGTTGAGTGCTGTGGTGTCATAGCTCACAGCAACCTCCAACTCTTGGGCTCAAGGAATCCTCTTACCTCAGTTTTTCTATTTTTAGTAGAGACAGGGTCTCCCTTTTTGTTCAGGCTGGTCTTGAACTCATGAGCTCAAACAGTCCACCTGCCTCAGTCTCCCAGAGTGCTAGTATTGAGCTACCACCCCAGCTCCAAGAAGACCTCTTGCCATATTCCTAGGGAGGGAGCCTAAAACCTAGATGCTTAGGAGCCCTTTGGATCTGTCCTCTATCCTTATTCCCCTCTGCTATGAACCTTGCCAGTGGGCTTTGGGAAACTCAGAGCAGCAGAGTACCAGGGCAGTGGCACATGACCCAGGTCAGATGTGGCTTTGTTTAACTATATACCAATGACCAACAAAAAATGAAGAGTTTGCATCTATCAGTCTTTGTCAAGGACCCAGTCCATCTTCCACCCTGGCATGTGCCCCCAGGAGCCTGGGCCTCCCAGCCGAGCAGATGTGCATCAGCTTTTATATGCACCCAAGTGAATACACAAAGAATGCTCCAGATATGCCCCCAGCAGCCAAGGTGGATACAGGGCCCCACCCCCACCCCACCTCGTGTTCTGCTTCTGGGCTGGGTCTAACAGCTCCCACCTCTACCTTAAACACCCACTCACACCTGAGGACAGGGAAATAACTGTTTCCTGCAGACCAGGCCCCAAGTGTGACAACACCCCCCTCAGCCTAAACAGGGAGAGGGACTATCAACCACACAGAAGCAAAACTCCAGAGAGAGACACAGAGACACTGCTGACACTCAATCAAGGCCACTGTCAGGAGATCCAGACAGTCACACCGCAGACCCTGGCCAGAGTCACTGCCTAAAGTAACCTAACAGAACCCCAAAGAAAAAGCTCCACACACAGTGGGAGACAGACTAGAGTCTGAGGGACCACCGACAAAGCCAGAGAAACATGTAGGTTTAATCAGATAATCAGCCAGAGAAATGGTCAGAGAACAAGTGACACAATCAAAGCCCCACCAGAAACACTATAAAAGACTTAGCCAGACCCAAGGAAAAATACTGCTGGAGGAAAAGTGAGAAGCACAGGCAGAGAACCTATCAGCGCCATACCAGAGAGCTACAGACACTGTCAGAAATGGTGCCAGAGAAACTGTCTGACACACAAGCAGAGAAATACCAGAGAAACTGATAGACACAAACAGGCATACACCCAGCAAAACAGCTAGAGAAAAGAGCCAGAGCTATAGCCAGATGCTCAGTCAGGAAGTGTCCACACCACTGAAAACACTGCCAGAGATACAGCCAGAGACACCGTTAGATATGCTGCCAGAGAAACTGACAGAGACATACCGCCAGAGACACCCAGAGAATGTGCCAGAGACACTGCTAGAGGCAGGGCAGTCATAGCCACAGCAGAAGCGAGACAAGTGGTGGTATCAGCCTGCCGCAGTTGGAGGGACTTCCTTTATAGGAGGGGGTCCTGCTTGACCTTTGCTACACTTTACCCTCCCCAGCAAAGTCCCCTCATCTGAATTTGCTTTTTTTTCCAGCCATGGCTACCTTGAATGTCCCTCCCTGGCATAGGTAATCTCTCTATGCCCCATGTGGCTACCCTTCCCACATCAGTGACTCCCAGGACCTTAGCTACTGGTTCTGTCTGACCCACAGCCACTGCCCCATTCTGAGCTACTCCTCAGGTCTTTGATTTTAAGACAACGGCCAAAGCCACACAACCAGCAAGTAGTGGAGTTAGGAAATGAACTCAGAACTGTCCGAATTCAGAGCTGTGCAGGAGAAAGAGAGCTAGCCTGGAGGCCTACCTGGTTCCCCAACTCAGCCCTTGCCAGTGGCCCTCAGACCCTCCCCCACTGTCTCTGCCATCTGTCCATGCCTTTCTCCTCACAGCCAGGAAGATCCTCCACCTCAGTGCCAGGTCCACTGCCCACCACATGGGAACAGGAACCAGGTATGGCAGGCAAGGAGCAAGCAGAGTGGAACGAGGTTGCTGACGCAGGATGGAAGCGTCCAAGAAAGAGGAACAGGGTGGTGTCTGCCCCCAGCTCCTTCCTAGTCCATACAAGCATAAACCCACACACACGTAGGCATGTATGGGGAGGCACACACATGCACATGTGCATGCATACACACACGCATGGGCGGGCGCACACACACACATACACAAACTCAGGCCCCACAGTGCGAGGTGGGGGGTGGACGGCTTCTTCATCAAAGTCGCCTCCATCAGCCCGATGAGTTACTGTAAGGGCCGGGCCCTGGGCCAACGGGGCTGCAGCCACGAGAGAGACGGGCGCTGCTGAGAGTACTGCAGAGAGTGGGGGTGGGGTACCAAGACAGATGCTACAGGGTTGGGGGCACCCAGAAGAGGAACAGACCCAGGAGGGGAAACAAGAGACAGGAAGAGAGGAAAAGCCCTGAGTGGACACCCAGATGAACAAGAAGAGATGGAGACAGGGAGAAACAGAAGAGATGCAGGGAGAAAGATGGGGCAGGGGAGGTGGGCAGAGACTCAAGGGCAGAGCAGAGGGAGAGACAGATCCAAAGAGAATAACAGAGACCCTGGCAAGTTCTCTATGGATGTCTGTGCCCATCCTAGAGCATATCTAGGAGCCAAACAGCTCCTCTAGCATGAAGGAGGATGGGACGGTGGTGTGCCATTTGAGCCAGGAGCAGGGTGTTCCTCGGGCTGGGGGATTGTCACTGGGATCTAGGGGCCTAGTCCTCTGGGAAGAAGGGTGGACTAAAACCCCATCATTGTGACTGCCCCTGCCCCTACAGATCCAAAAAGGCCCAAGCCAGTTTCATTTCCCCCTTTCCTCAGAGTCCCAGCTAGGCCCACTCCCCAGATGGGGAGGCTGAGGCCAGAGGCATCCAGGCCACACCTCTACCCTGCCCTGGCTCACCTCAGGCCACCCATCCCAGGGCAAAGAGCATATTTCCCAGGAATTTTCCAAGTCCACACCCTGTGGTTCTGGGATAGATCTGGAAGAAAAATCCAGAGAGAATAACAGAGATCCTGGCATCCTCTATGGAGCTCCACACTGGTACATGCTCCGTGAAGGCCCCTGAAAGAGGTCAGTTTCAGCATGAGGAAGGAGCAAATGGTTCCTCATTAGCAAGAAAAGAGCCCAGCACCCAGCATCCCCTGAACCCCTGTCAGCAGAAGGGTCTGAGCAGTTTTTTTAGCACCCTAGTGTCATGGTTACACACACACTACACATTAAGAGTCAAATTCTGAGGCCCCAACTTAGTGCCACTGTACCACTGTGACATAAAGACACCACAGTACACTGATCACAATACCCAGTGAAAATGACATAGTTGCACTATTGACAACAACACATAGGGATGTTGACATTACTACAATGACAATAATGTAGTGAATGACAGTCACATACAGGGACACCAATAAACAGGTCAATGACACCTGTTGACACTGACCTAGTCATAGTGACAGTAACCCCAGAATCAAAGACACAATGATACTGTCACACAAAGGAACACTGATGGTGACATCAACACAGTGACACAGGGATGTAGATAGACTCAGTAACAGTCACACAGAACAATACTTGACCACAGTAATACTGGCACCCTTAGAATCTGACAGTCACCCTCAGTAACACTGACAGACAATGTAACAAGCTTCAGGTCAGGGACCTCGCTTAACCCAGTTTTGGAGTCTGACTTAGGCTCCAGGACCCAAGAACCCTCTTGCCAGCCCCCGTAATATCATAGTTGCCTTGTGCCTGTATCCTCACTACCTGCCCAGCTGAGGGAAAAAGCTGGGAGAGGGAGGTATAAGTTTTAGAAAGTCCCTATCTATCCCAACCCAGGGAATCCCTGCCAGTCAGGTCATGGGGTGGGAGGGTTAGCACCACTGACTGAGTCTCAGATGTAATTGTGTATGTCTGCTGATCTGCAATGGTGTGTTCTGAACTTCAAAGTGTGGGTTGGTGTGGGTATGCTAAAGGCCAGGTAGGCTTAGTCTGGTTTGGACAATGAATAAGCAGGGAGGCCTGAAAGCAAGTGACCTGAAGACAAGGTTACCATTCCATCTCCAAGGTAGGAACTGAGATCCAAAGCAGATCACTGGCTAGACTCCCCTCTCCCCATTTCCAGGGATCAGGCGGGGTCATCTGATGGAGGGCATCTGCTCCAGTGCAAAGGTGACTCCCCACAGCTTCTACCTGCCTATGCCACTAATCCCCACAACCCCTGAATCCCACAGAATGAGGGGGAAAGGCACCTTTGTCCTGGAGCCACACCTTTTTCACCTCTCCCCATAGAAGCCCTAGAGGGTCCATCTCCAGAAATGAGGTCAAGAACAGAGGACACAGTATGCCTGGGGAATTCTAGAAGTCTCAGACCTGCAGAGGAATTAGGTTGAAGCAAGGAAGAGAGACACACATACTTGAAGATGGGAAAGAAAACGAGACAGAGCAGGGACAGAGACAGGGATAAGGACATGGTGGGCAGGGAAGAACAGCACCGGCAGAGGGGGAGCCTGGGAGAGACAGGCCAGGCGGGAAGCTCCAGGAGGAGGAGGAGGGGCTGAGGCCCAGTAGGCCCCCAGATCCCACCAGACCTAGGCAGCCTGGACAGCGTGGGCGGTGGGGGCGGGAGCAGAGGCCCAGCAGTCCAGAGGCTGGGGGCTGGGGGGACCAGGCTGAGGAGGGAGGCCTGGCCCCTGGCAGCTGGCCCAGCAGGCCCCCCACCAGGGAGAGGGCGGGCTCAGGTCAGAGGCCAGCTCCTGGGCTGGGGCTGGCTGGCCATGGGCAGGCAGGCTCCTGCCCCTACGGTGTGTCTCTCTGAATCTTTCATCTCTAGTTCTTTCTATTTTCCCTCCTCTTGGAATTCCGACATGCCTCTCCTCTAAGCTCTCAATACCCCCACCCAAAGTGGCATAGGCTCTAGAAACTTTGCCTGGGCTCAGGATTCAAGACTTGTGTCTTTCTGGGCTACCATGTTCCCATCCAATCTAGGGACAAGCCTTTGTGCTCAGGGGAAAGGACCCCACCTATGCATAGGCCCCCACCTCCTCCTCCACAAGAGGGGACAGGATAAGTTCAGCACCAAAAGGAGGGGACCAGGAGGGAGCAGGGGGAGCAGACCCCCACCTCTAGCCGTTGGCTGAGGTTGTAGAAAAGGAGGCGGCCCACTTGGGTGAGTTGGGGGGGGGGTGGGTATCCGCACCTGCTGTTGTGACCTCCACAGCCGGAGATAGGGGCCTGGGGGGGACAAGATTCCAATGGATTTTGGCAGTGGCCTAGACTTTTGAGTGCTCAAACCCCCCACTCCCAGCCTCTTGCACCGTGGGGACCCTGAGATCAGTATGTGCATGCCCTGCTGCACGTGTGTGCAGGCGTGTTGTCAGGGGAGTCTGCAGCCTTCTCATGATGGGCCTGGCTGGGCAGCCAAGGAAATGTCCTGGAGAGATAGGAATCTGTCCCACCAGTCTGTGCCCACATGTGGAGCTCCAGTCAGGGCCCTGCATGCTATCTGGTAACCTGTGCATATGCTTATATATATGCACATGCATGCAAGCCTGTGCTAAAGCAGCCCTCCAGATGTGGAAGGACTGAGCTTTTGCCCTCAAAAATCATCTGGTCCATTCCCCTGCCTCCTCATGGGGAGCAGGAAGGGGAAGATAAGTTCATATACTCTCTTTGAACACATAGCTCTGGACAGCTTCACAGAACCTGAGGCGTAAGTGCCCAATACCCAAGTCCAGTCTAGTCTTTCCTGGCTTCCAGAAGAATCAGGAGGACCACTCTACCCTGGAAAGGCCCGCACACTAGTCAGGTTAAGTCTATGGGGAATGGGGTTCTGCTTCTCTTGGAGAGACAGAATGCTCCAGCAGCAGGTTAGACAGCTGGAAGAACTCCATGAAAAGTGGGGGATGGGCAGGGCAGTAGCGCTGAAGGAGACTTCCCTTAGCATGGGGGTAAGGTAGGGAACACCCACAGCAGAAAAGGGGGGCAGGAAGGAGGCTGGAAGACAGGGCCTCCGTGGAGACAGAAGAATGGACAGAATGGTTTTCCAGACCTGAAGGGCTGGAACAAAGACCTGTTTGCTTCAACATCTCCTATCACACTCCACAGGGCCCCATCACTACCTGGTTGCAGACATATCCTTAAACACACACACAGAGGCCCATGATGCAAGAGTGTACACATATACACATACACACCTACGTGGGTGGCAGCACTTCATGTGAAGCACTGGCTTGTGACAAAAAAAACTGAAGATGGTCTTTCTGATACAGCCAGAGTTTGGGGTGTGGGGGACAGAAGCTTCAACTGTCTTGTGTGTTCTATTCTCTGTGCCCTCTCCACATGCATGCACATTGTGCATGCTACTTCTGAGGAACCTTCTGGTCTGCTGGGCAAGAGCAAACCATCCTTTCTCTCCCCTCCTCCCCTGTTCACAGTGGGAAGCCCGAACAATCTGTTCCTGATGGGTAAACACAGGCATAAGTGTGAGCGCACACATGCTCACGCACACACCAGCCACTCGGGGTCACATAAGACCCAAAGCTCACTTCACCCCAAGATGTAGATACTTGGGCTCTTGCTACCACCCAGCAGAGCTCCCACAACCCCCCACGTCCTCATACACACAGCCTCTAGAGCTTTACAGACACACCCAGGCAGCCTCTTGCAGACACTGGCATTCAGGGTCTACCATCACGGCCACACATCATGGCCTCCCACATGGACACCCGCTGCCACGGACTTGTGCATGCTGGTGTATGTGAACATACACACTGCAGTTACAGTCACACACATACACACACAGACTCCCTCACACGAACAGACAAGGTCTCACATATGGATATCATCACACACTCAGAACAGCCAACCTTCCACACAGACACCATCGTATACCTCCAGAAAGTCAGAGACCCCCAGTCACCCTCAGCCTGTCTCACCCTCGACCCAGCAATGGCAGATACACAGATATACATTTAGACAGGCACAGAATGCTGGGACCTCAGATTGCCTAGCTGTACTTAATAGGAGAGATAAAGCCCAGGGTTGCAGAAGGCAAGAAGGAAAAGGAAAGGAGAAATTTTGTCCATAAAAAGTGAGAAAATAGCCCGGGGGCGCAGTGGCTCACACCTGTAATCCTAGCACTCTGGACAGCTGAGGCAGATGGATTGCATGAGCACACAGGTTCAAGACCAACCTGAGCAAGTACAAGACCCCCGTCTCTAAAACTATAATAGCTGGGCATTGTGAATGGCGCCTGTAGTCCCAGCTACTCAGGAAGTTGAGGCGAGAGAATCGCTTGAGCCCAGGAATTGGAGGTTGCTGTGAGCTATGATGCCACTGCACTCTTCCAAGGGCAACAAAGTGAGACTCTGTCTCCAAAAAGAAAAAAAAAAGGGGGGGGGAGAAAATAGACAAGACAGCTTCTTCCCCTAACCCTGTATTCTTTTTTTTTTTTTTTTTGTCTGAGATAGTCTCACTCTGACACCTGGGGTGAGTGCTATGGTGTCAGTCTAGCTCACTGCAACCTCAGACTCCTGGGCTCAAGCGATCGATCCTCCTGCCTCAGCCTCCCAAGTAGCTGGGACTACAGGTGCCCGCCATAATGCCTGGCTACTTTTTCTATTTTTAGTAGGGCAGCATCTCACTCTTGCTCAGGCTGGTCTCAGACTTTTGAGCTCAAAGGATCCACCAGTTTTGTGACAAAAAAACTGAAGATGGTCTTTCTGACAGAGCCAGAACTTGCCTCAGCCTCCTGAAGTAATAGGAATTCAGGTATGAGCCACCACACCGGGGAGATCTATACAAGATAGGAGGGGTGAGAAAGCTCCTAGGCGAGAGATATGGTGGCACTGGTAGCAGCATGAGCCAGAAGACCCCAGTAACTAACTCCCCAGGCCCTTACTGCCTCCCTTCCTCACCCCCTCTTCTCCAGGATGAAGATAGGTAGCAGCTCTCATTCTAGCCTATTTGCTATGTGATCTTAGGCCTCTTCAAAACCTCTCTGTGCCCATAACTGTCTACAGGGCACCCAGATGCCAGGCCTCGCTGAGGAAGGGGCAGGAGAGAGCAAGGAGATGGGACATTCACCTCAGCCTCCCAACCCCTCTGCCTTACAGAGAAGGCAGATCCCCTGTAGCAGGAGAGCAGCAGTCAGAGCATAGCAGCAGAGTCCCCTAACTAACCACTGAGGAGAAGAGTCCTAAGGTGTCCTTAGACCCTGCAGCCCAGCCCTCCATCGCAGGAGAAGAAGCTGAGTTGCTAAAGTTGCTGTCCAGGCAGGATGGAATCCAGGCTGTGTTGGCTAGGCCCCAACCCAGGAACGATAGGCAATGCTGTCAACATTCTTGCTTCAGGTGTAGTTGGGGCTCTGATCCCCCTATCCTAAAGGATCCTGATATGGCATCACCAGGCAGCAGGACCTAAGGAAACCAGGCAGGGACCACAGCATAAAGCCAGGTGACAGGGACTTATGGAAAGTAGGCAGTAGAGACAAAAGAACCCAGGCAGCAAGATGTAAGGAAAACAGGTGATAAGACCCAAAAGAAGGTAGGCTGTAGGGGCCAAATGAAACCAGGTAGTGGGGACTAAAGTTAGCTAAGAGGTGTGGACAAATGAAGCCAGGCTTTGGGGATCAAATGAAACCAGGCAAGAGGCCCACAGGATGTGAGAAAAGAAAGATATCAGGAGCTCATCTCCTCTGTCTAGATGTCACCCCCACACCCTGGGGCCCCTCTCTCTGTAGCCCCCTCCCACGCAGGCGATGGACCCCTCCCCCAGGTTGATGGACAGAACCAGAGCCCCCTCCCCTCTCAGAAGCCTGGTCCTATTGCAGCCAATGGGCCCCGGCCCCATCCCTGGGACCTCAGGAAGTCCCAGTCCCTCCCACCGGCTGCAGAGGCAGGGGGGCTGGAGGGAGAGAAAGAGAAGAGAGACAGCTTGGCAGGGGGAGCGCGCCGAGCAGCCGTGGGGGGCGGGGGCCGAGAAAGGAGCGGGAAGCACCGAGGCGGGCTGGCGGGCTGGCTGGCGGGCGCGGGTGGGGGCGTCTCGGCGGCAGCAGGGGTGACAAGTCCTTCAGCCCTGCAGCCACTGACCTGGGTCCCCACGCAGGCGCCCCGTCGGTGCCTCTGGCGCTCCGTGGGTCCGCCCGGTCGCCAGCAAGCATTGGTCCCCGGGGCTCGGGGCTGGAGCCCCGGCCGCCGGCGCTACCCTGGGAGACAGGAGCAGCGCCCACGCCCTCCCCGACACACACAGTCCCGGCGGGCGGGCGAAGGGCAGGGTTGTGAGCGACGCGGGCCCAGCCGCGAGCGAGCGACGCAGCGAACGGAGCGGCCGGGAGGGGGGGAGGAAGGAGCGCGCAGCGAGCGAACGAGCAAGCAAGCTAGCGGAGGGAGCGAGTGAGGGACGGCATGCAGTGAGGTCATCCTTTGAATCTAATTGTCTGAGTCAGGAGGAGATGTGGCACTTGATGCTGGGGGAAGGGAAGGAGAGGGGACCCTCCGGGCTCTGGGTTGGGCCCCTCCTCACATTCAGGGGCAGCCGGGGCCTCCCATCCCTCCCGCCCAAGGCGAAGTTTCTGCAGGCCAACTTGGGTGGACCAATGCCCGTCTCATGGCTGACCCCTGCTGCTTGGGGGTATCAGCAAGCAGAGAGATGTGGGACCCAGCCCCAGCTATGGGCCACCTTCCCACTCTCTGGAGATGATGGGGATGCCCCTACCCAGGCCCATCTCCTCCTCCCACATTTTTATGGTATGGCGGCCCCCAAACTACACCCAGATCATATTCCTGCATTCTGAGGTGATAAAGGGAGAACTTCAGCCAGCCTTCCAAGTTACCTTCATACACTTTAGGAGCAAGGCGCCCCCCACCCCCCCGTTATTCTCCAAGTTATTTCCTGCACCGGGAATTTGGAAGAATCTGGAAATTGAACCTCAGGTTCATAGCCCTGCCCGCTGGGAATGATACTGCAATGCCACCCAGTTCTCTAGTTAATTTCTGTGTTTAGAGGAGATGAGGACCTCCAACTGACCCCCTAGGCTCTCCCCATTCTGCATACCACCCCACCCCCCTTCAGGAGGACAAGAACATTGCCAAACTCCTAGAGTCCCCAGAGACTGCACAGGAGACCAGGCTGCCCTGAGGGTGAGGGGCAAATCAATAGCTGGGCCCTGGGCTTGTCAGGTATGTATACCCGTATGAGCACATGCACATGTGCACAATCACACGGGGTAGGGGCACAAGGCAGCTGGGGATGCTCACACCAAGGGCCACACACCCATCCCTTAGCCCCGTGGGGGAGGGGTGATAAATATTTAAGGGGCTTTTAGCTCAGAAGGGGCTGAAGCTGGGGGAGGGTGGGGGATCCATGCTGCCTGATTAATGGGGTTACGGGCTTGGATCAATCCATCCGCTCGCCGCTCCCCCCTCCCTCTTCCTCCCTCCCTCCACCTAATGCGCTTTATCAGGAGACGCTTTTCTGACTTGGCAGCGTTGTGCGTTTTAAATAGACCCATTTAGAGCTGGGGTTGGGGGAGAAGGAGGGGGGTGGAGGGAGACAGAGATTGAGACAAGCTAGGAGACAGAGATGAATCAGGAGAGAGAGATGGGCCTCAGAAGGGAGAGACCGGGAGAGGAGAGACAGAATGAAATACAGAGACATCACTGAGATAACATACTGAGGGTGAGACTCCCTCAGAGGCCAAGATGGAGAGAGAGAGGGTGATGAGAGGAAGGGAAGTTGGGGGGCGAGGAGCAGAAACAAAAGAGATGGAGAGGAAAGGAGCCACCAGCACTGGGGAAAACACCAGAGACAGGCTCTCTGCAATGGGCTGAGTGCTTGCCTGGGAGATAGCAGATACCTTTTATTTCCAAAAACAAGTTTTTCATCCACTTTGTTAAATTAAAAAGCTGTTTTTGAAGTGGTGCTAAGGTGCTGTTGGGGGAGGGTGGATGGAACTGCCAACTCCTCCCTCCCCAGCCTTCTCCTTGGCCCCCACAGAAGCTGCCTCAGCCTAAGCCCCTGGGGTGTTCTCCAGCTCCCCTGCTCTCAGTGATCCTCTGAGATCGCCAGGAATAGGGTCAGGGCATCGGAGCTACTGTTCACTGGCAGGAAGTCCTTCCTGCTATCTGGCCTCAGTCCCTCCTGCTGCAGAAAGCCTGTTCTTTTCCAGGATCGGTATGCCTCTCTTCTCCAGGTCCTATCCCCAAGATGTTCCCAATTTGGAAGGGAGGATTATATGCCTCAAAGCTCAGTAGCCCACTTTCCCAATAACATCAGATCTTTCCCAGTATACCCCCATAAACATTACCTATCATTCTGTAAATCCACTTCCCACCATCATCCTACTCTGAACTTTGATAAGATACCTACCCACAAGTTCTTGAGTCCTCTGGGAACAGTGAGGTGAAAAGCTTAACTCTCTATGACCATCTTAGGCCTCTCTTCCATCTATCCTGGGCCCCAGCTTCATCTTAAACTCCTTTTATGTGTCAGCCTGGGGTACCCTACTCCACTATCAACAACACCCCAGTCCTAGTTCTGAAGTGTTAGTGCCCCCTCCCCAAGCCAGGAAAATGGCCAGTCTGTTTGAGAGCTGAGATGAAAAGCTTGGCCAGCCTTTGTGGGCCTCTGGCGGGTTTTGGACAATAGGCCCTTCCGTTCCGCTCCAGTGCCTCGATTCGTTGGATGCCCCCACCCCCGAGCTGCCAATCCAGGGGCCTGGCCTTGCCTGAATGAGAGGCAGAGAGAGTCAGGCCCCACAGCTGGCCCCAGAAGATTCTGGACTTTCTGACCTCCTATCTCCTGCAAACCTAACTATTACCCCAATCAAGGCAGAGAGATGTTTTGGGGGCAGAGAAGAAAACTGAGGTTACTGCAATAGAAACATATCTGAGATTCAGCCCCCTGAGGGTAGAACCCAGTTTCCTGATCTGGTTTCGCCCCTGACTGTACGGCCCTGGATTAGTCTCTTCCCTTCCCTGGACCTATAATGGGGGCATAAAAGACCAGCCAGTCTGAACCCAAAACCTCATGCGCAAGAAAGGATTTCAAGTCCTGATTTACTCATTCCCTCAGATCTACAGCCCCAGTGCACCTGCTAGATGCCCTGAGCTAGACCTGCCCTACCTGGGCCCTCAGAACCTACCTCTTCACTACTGGCTATACACCAAACACATCAATGTCCTCCTCTTCCTCCTCCTCCAAACCAAACTCTTCCTAGGACTTCCAAAACCAAGGGGATGAGATGATGTGACAAGGCTGGAATCTAGAAAAGCAAAGAGTATAAATAAGAGATCATAGAGGAACCACAGGCCTTAGTCCAACTCAGAGCTCATTCGATACTCACAATCCTACTGTGAGAAGGGGAGACTGAGGCAAGCAGCAGATAAATTCTGGAAGAAAAAAAGTTGGGAGTAGTACAGATTCCTTCCAGTGCCTCTTGCTTGCTTCAGGTTCTGAAGCATAGGGACAAAGGAAGGCCAGATGACAGTGACCTGATACTACATACAGATACACACTCACAGACAATCCAGAATTCCCACACAACCAGTTCATAGACACAGGCAACCTCACACACAAATTCACAGAGTCACAGGTCACAGGCATGGCATAAACACCCAACATCATAACATCTTCCTTATCATTGGAACTTTATATATATTATCTTGTTTAATTCTCATAACTTCTCCATGAAGTAGGGTCTATCATTTTTCCCATCTGACAGCTAAGGAAACAAATTTAAGGAGGTCTTGCCCAATACCACACAGTTCCAGAGCCTAGATTTGAATTCACATCTAGCTCCAAAGGCTTTCTGCTATACCCATTTGTCTAGAAAGATGACTCACCCACTTGCACAGTGCCTTTCCCAAGAATAATAATAATAATGATAATAATAGCTAACACTTGATTAGCTACACATTGTGATAAGTACTTAAACTTACATTTGTGTACTGAATCATTGAAATAACTTTCAGTTAGGCTGAGCACAGTGGCTCACACCTGTAATCCCAGCACTCTGGAAGGCCAAGGGAGGTGCTTGCTTGAGCTCACTAGTTCAAGACCAGTCTGAACTAGAGCGAGACCCCATCTCTAAAAATAGCCGGAGGTTGTGGCAGATGCCTGTAATCCCAGCTACTTGGGAGACTGAGGTAAGAGAATCGCTTGAGCCCAAGAGTCTGAGGTTGCTGTGACCTATGATGCCATAGCACTCTACCAGGGGTGACAAAGTGAGACTATGTCTCAAAATAAATGAATAGATAAATAAAAATTTAAAAAAAATACAATGGTAATCCTGTTTCCTTTTTACAGATAAGTAAACTGAGGCTCAGATAGCAAAAGCAGCTTGTCCAAATTCACACAACTGGTAGTTGGTAAGGGAGCTGATGTTGCTTCTATGGACTCCAGCCACTCAACAGACCTCTCCCCTTCTACAAGAACCCAGGAAATCCTCAGGGTCCAACTGCTTCCCCCACCCCTGCTCTAAAAAACAGATTCTAGACATTTCTACCAAAGGTGTGATTAGGTGCTAAAACTCACCATGAGCAAAGGACTCCTTACCATCCAATCCTGTCCAGAGATACAGAGACATCAACAACCAAGGGAGAATGCCCAAAATGGAAACAATGTATTAGAAACAGGCTGACTGATGGGGTGACAGATACAGACATACCAAGACACAGGCCCAAAGAGAGGGAGATAAAGAGGAAAACAGATACACATCAGGCCAAGAATGACAGAGATAGTCAGAAAAGGAGACAACAGAGGTAGAGGAGGGTACACGCTGACATGAGACAATGCATACAGATATACTCCAATATGATCAGACACAGAAACACATATAGATCCAACCAACCTTCATGAGAAAAAAATTGTGAAAGCAAGCAAGGCTCAGGCTATGTGTGGCATGTGTACGTGCGCGCATGTTGGGGGGAAGCATGCAGTCTGTATTGCTACGCACATTACACCAGCTGCTTCTAGCAATTTCATCTGATTAATAATAAATGCCCCATAATTACAGCCAGTCCCCCAGTCCTTCTTCCTGTTTTTTGTCAGCTGCTTCCAGGCCAGCCCTCCATGGCCCCCATGGCCCCCTCCATCCTCACCTGCTAAGAGGCTGAGGGAACTGGAGCTGATGGAGGAGGCCAGACTCCCATCTCTCTATCTTGAATTAACACCCATTGCCTCCAAGCAAAAGATCATATCACTTAGGTCTCACCTGTGACCGCTAATATGGCCTAGAGGCCTACTTGTGGAAGGCAGGGAGATAAGCTCCCTTTCCCCACTGTTTATCACTCACTGGCTGAAAGAAGTCTCCATCCACCCTTCATCTACCTTGGATTCCCATAGACTCAAAGGAAAAGACCAGGACAGGAGCCCTCATCCCATCATTCCAGCCCCAGGCAGTCTGTGTCTCTGCCCACTTGTGTGTACCCTCACACTTTGGACACTTGGTGGCTCCACATCCCCGTTCCTGAGCACCCCCCCCACCCCACCCCCCCGCCATCTAGGTCCACCTCCTTCCAGGCCTCCCACCAGAGTTCTCCAAGGCAGCTCTATCAGAATCAGCTGCGGGTTTGTGCTGATCTGTTTCTAATCGCTGGGGCCTGGTTCACGCTTGCCCCCCCCAATATTGATTCCATTATTTGGAGAGTCATTGACGTCAGGGGCCTGGATCAGTTCCAAAACCGCCTTTTCTCCAGGCTTGGGCCAGGGCCCAGCCCCCCCATCCTGCGATTTCACGGAGGGGTTCAGAAAGGTCAGCTCATGGGCCAAGGTCACATGGCATCTGCCCTTTGACTTTAGTCTCTTCTTGCCTTTTTGGGACCACCACGCAGCTCCCTTCTCCCGGGGAGAGTGGCTACACAAAGGGCTGGGAGTTAGAAGCAAGGTAGGGGGCTACAAAAGGGAGTCTGAAGAACCTCATTGGGATTCTGGCTGCAAGGAAGGGTTCTCAGAAGATAGGGATTGGGTCAGTGGCTTAGAAAAGGATACTTGGGGAAGATTTTTGTACTGTTTATCACACTCTTATTTTGGAATATCCTGAAGCTGGACTTGAACTGGTTCCTACTGACTCCTTGATTTTTATGGGTGATAGCAGATCTATCTCCAGACTTCTAAGAAGGAAATTATCTGCAGTGTAGGATAATAGATAACCCTAAATATTGCCATAATTTGACTAACAGGCACCAGTAATTTTATAAATCCTTGCTCCATATGAAACAAAGGTTTTGTCTCCTGTGCATCTCCTATGTATGCTGCCTCAGTTTCCCCACACCCATACACTCTCCCAGTTTTTCCTGGCACTGGGTAAAGGTATGTCTCTCCTGTCTCTCCATCTCTATCTGACACCAGCCCACACAGACAACTCCTGGGCTCTCGCTGGACAGAGTATTTTTAGGATCTGAACCCTGTGTTCTCAAATGTTAATAACCAATACAGAGAGTCTGTGGTGGCTGCATTAGCTACACAGCCTCAGAGCCCAGGCTTGGAGGCTCAGAGATGGGGTCCACTCCTGTGGCTAGAGTCCAAGAAACCCAGACTTTGGAGCATACTCACAACCACATGGGGGAAAAGGAGAGGACAGAGTAACCCTTGCCCCTGCCACAGAATCAGGGTTATTGCCCTGCCCCTGGTACAGACTTTTCCAAAGGAAAAAGGAACCTATCCTCTGAACTTCCCTGAGTGAGGGGAAGTCCTTCCTGTACTCTAGCCTGAAAATCACTCAGGGTTCCTTTGAGCCAGATAGGGAGAATACAACAGTGACTGTTGGATCTCAAGCCACAAACATCAGAGGGTCCCGTCCCTCAATGTTCTGTCCCCTCAACAATTCTTCCCTCAACGTTTATTGTGCACCTATACCCTTGTCAGACACTGTGGGGGAGCCAGAGATGTGCTCCTGCATACAAGGAGCACCCAGTCTGATGAGAGAGAAAAGGGTGTAGTGCTCACTCAATACTGTCCTCCTACTGTGTACCAGGTCTATGCTGAGGCAGGAGGGCTGCAGTGGTGAGCAAGGCAGACCCAATTCCTGGGTCCCACAGGCCTATGGGCACATAGGCAACTAGTATGCAACCTTGCTAAGTGTGGTGTGGGGAAACCTGATAGGGTCTGGAGAAACCTGTCTCCCTGCAGGACTGAGGACTCTTCAGTCCATTCCTAAACCCAGATGGGGCCCTTGCGCTAAGCACAAGACACTACCACAGTCTGACTTCAGTCCCTCCTCTGAAGCTTTAGCTCAGCTTCTGGGAGCTGGATGCCCACAGCAGCAGGATCTAGCTCTTCCTCCACATCTGCTTGAGCTCCTCCTTCTACCTTTGGCCCCCAGAGTCCTGCTGGTGACCCCAAACCCAGCACAGCTCTGTGCTTTGGGGACTATCTTTGCCCTTTGTAGAGGTAAAGGGGGCCAATGACCTCAGTTCTCTCTTCCCCCAGGAACCACTGGCCTCCCCAGCCTCTCCTCCCAGGAAGCTGGGAGTCCTTGTGAGTATGGTCACCCAGGGCCACAGGAGTTTACACAGCTGAGGTCTTCTGCTACACTCGCCCCACAGTGGGTCTGGAGGAGGGGTCAGCTCTCTCTTCTCAGCCTCCTTGCTCTCCAGGACCCCCCAAACCAGGCACACATGGTCCCCCCAACCCATCTGCATTTCAAAGAAAATCCACTCCATATGTTTCCGATTCATTTACACTTCAACTCGCCATGGGGGGGCAGAGAGCAGGGCGCCTTGCCTCCAAGCCCCCCACCCCCATAGTGGGACTGGAGAGCATGTGTCCCCTTCAGAGACAGGGAATAGTTACAATCCAGCCATCTCAGCCTGGGGGTGGAGACTGCAGGGTTATGTCCCTGTGTGGGCTCCCATGGGAGGTGGGGAAGCAAAAGGACAGTGTACCTCAGGCAGCCCCAGTGGTCTCCATTGCAGAAAGGCATATAAAGTCCAGGGTAGTGTCTCTGGGGCAGGTAGAGTTCCAGGGCTAGCTGCAACTGAGGCCCCCCAGGGCTACCGTGCTTCTGGAGAGTAAAGAAGGAAACCCTGGGGATTCTGCAGGAATGAGGACCCTTCAGCCAAGATGAGGGTGCAAAGGGCATTCCAGGAGGCATTGTGAAATATAACATAACATGGCCTCTTACCCCTCTCCAGCCAGAAGAAAGGGGAAAAGAGAGGGTGGGCTGCAGTCTTCTCCAGCTACACTATCAACCACTGAATAGGGGCTACCAACTCTCAGGATCACAGATTCAACATCCTGGAATGGTAATGAGAGCAGGAAGTCTGCTCCTACAGTAGGTTAGTCTTCACACCCCTCCTATCCTAAGGATGATTGGGATGAGTGGGGGAAGAGATCTTGGGAGGACATGGAGTCTTATTTCCTCACACATGGCCTTCTCTGTCACAGAAGAGTGTCTAAAACTATTTAAAAGGGATGTGCATGTACATGACACATGGAGGATTCTAAGGGTTCATGACACCCCTGTACCAACAAGCCATTCAGACCTTCCTGCTGAAAGCCTAGTCTTATGGAAGGAAAGGCAGAGAGAGTTGACTGAGTCTGTGTCTCCCACTACCCCCTCCATCAGCCCACAGCCCAAGTGAGAAACATGACCAAATATGTACCCTCTGCCCTCTCCACTTTAAAAAACACAGGTCTTGTAGCAATCTGTTCCTTACCTCAACTGCCTCAATACTCACCACAAACCAAAGGACAGCACAGGCATATTTGAGTCCTAAATTCCACTGGGACTGTGAATACCACAATCTTTGTGTGGGTTTGAATGGAAGCTCCAGGATGGAAGGGTGAATTTAATGTAGGTTTCTGGGTCTAATGTCAGTGTGAACTCTAAGATGGAAGCATAGATTTGAGCATGAACCCACTTCCCAGGTTGAGTCTGACTGTAAGCCCCAAGGATATGAATGTGAGCTCTGGGACTAAAGTGTGAATCTAATTCTGGGTCCTAGGATTCTCATACAAGCCAGTACAACCATTAGAGTTCCAGTGCCAAATCTAAGTGTCAGCCCCAGAATGTAAGTGTGAATCTGAGTGTAAGTCTCATTGTCCTGGTGTAATTCTGAGTGTGAGCCCATATGAGTATAAACTAAGAGCCTAGAATGAGTTTAACTTCCAAGTGTGAATCTGAGCATGCATTCCAGAGCCTCAGGAAGTCTTCAGTGTGAAATTTAAACTCCTAGTCTTTGAATAAAGGCTCAGCATCTCAGTTGGAGTATCAGCCCTGACAGGCTATGTACCTTAGCTCCATCTCACCAGTCTTGACCAGGAGCCCCAGAAACCAGCTGAGAGGATTTGTGTGGGTTGTGATAGAGGACACAGGGGGTCATAGTTTGAGACACAAGGCCTCTCCAGCTGTAAAGTCCTAGCTAGCCCTATATTCCTAAGAACATCTAACTCAGTGGTTCTCAACCATCCTAATGCCACAACCCAAATGAACCACTGAATTCTAACTGTTCAAGCCCATTCCCACACATGCAATGGCACATCACACTCAGAGTTAAACACATCAAAATATACCTGGTGTTTCAGGCCCTCTGGACATACAGCAACTACAGATGCACAAACACGCCCAGTGTTTCAGACTCTCACCACCTCACTGCTTACAGCCCAATGACACAGACACAAATATACCAAGTATTTCAGGCAAAACAACTAGTGTTATAGACACACTCCTACAATGGCATGCAGACAAGCTCCCAGCTACACAGACACATACAGACATTTCTCAAAGAGAGAGACTAGACGAAAGAGAAAGAAAATCCTGAATTTTCAACTAGGCGTGAAATAGTCCTGCCCGCCTGAAGCTACTGAAGGGGGGAGGGGATCAAAGGAGCCAGCAAGCAAGAGAGAGCTAGACGCTGGGGGAGAGAGGTTCGGGAGAGAAGAGAAGCAAGAACTGTCCGTCTGATGACCTCCCCACGGCCCAGCCCCCACGCACGAGGAGACACACTACTCTGAGCAACACAGGGACACTCAGGGCGGCTTACACGGGCAGGCTCACAAAGAGACACTTGGGGATACACTGTGGGCGGACTCACACAAACCAGGAGGACTTACAAAGAGACACACTGAAACAGACCCCCTACATGGAGATATATCCAGGCGGACTCATGAGAAAACCACAGGCAGGCTCACGCAGACAGACACACAGAAGGATCCACATAGATACACGTACTGGCAGACGCACAACTGTCCGTTCACACCCCGGGCGCTCTGAAGTCCAGATTTCCTCCAGAGAAAGGAGCCACCTTTGGGTGCGGTGGGGGGCGCACTGCGACTCCCCCCGCACCTCTAGAATTTTCCCAGACCCCCGCGAGTGCAGCTGAGAGGTAGGGAGAACAGGGACACTAAGTAGAACCTCCCTGGCCACCTCCCTCCAGTAGACTGTCCAGCCCCACCATCGTCACCACGCCCAACCCCCGGAGCGCCCGGACGTGGGGGGCCGCTTCTCCTGCACTCCCACCCCCGAGTTTGCAGTCAAAGTTTCTCGGTGAACTTTCCTGTCCCCCACCAGGCCTTGGGCCCACGCGTGTCCCCTCACTCTTCCCGCGCGCACGGGGGCCGCTGCTCCGTCCGTCCGCCCGAGGTCTGAGGGTCCGGCCGCGCGCGGTCGGGCGCGGGATACTCACCGCGCCCTCGGGCCACCCGGACTTCGAGCCGCGCCCTTCCACCGCCCCCGGCAGGGAGCAAGGCTGAGAGCGCCGAACTAACACCGCTGCGGGATCCCACCGCCAAGCCCCTAGCCGCGCCGGCTGGAGCCGCCGCCTCCGCTGCTGCCGCCGCCGCCGCCCGCTCTGCACCGGCTCCTCGGCGCTCGGCGGCTTTAACCCCCCCATCCTCCTCCCTCCCTCGCGCGCTCCCTCCCTCCTTCCCTCGCCCATGTGACCGCGGGCGCCCGCTCGGCCGCGCGCGCCCTCGCTCCCCTCCCCCTCTCTCCTTGTCTCCCCGCGCCTCCGCGGCCGCGCGCCACGACCCCTCCCCGTCACGGCCCCCGCGCGCCCCCGCTTTGGCACGCTCACGCGCTTGGCACGCGCGGCCCGCTGGCGTGGGGCACGCTTGCCCAGTGCAGGCCTGTGAGCCCCCATTCCTATTTGCCTGGCGCTGGCACGCGCCCCCCTCTGCCGCTGCCGCACTAGCTCGCACTGGCACGCGTGGCCCCCTCACGTTCGCCCTTTTTCGGGGGTGCCCTCCAGACGGCTGTGGCCCCGCTATGTCACGCACAGCCCTGGCCGCAAGTCTTACAAGCGCGGACACACACACCCATACCCACTCCGCACGCTCCCCTAGGGCAGCTGGGTGCGCACCTACCCCTTGGGATCGCTCATTCACACTCTCTCACTCAGTCTTGGTCTCTCCTGCGCACACTCCGCACGTTCAGGCCCGGACTGCCTCGCACCGACACCCTGGCACACCCTGAGCCAACTCTCGGGGTCCTCCCTCCGGCATCGCCGTTAGAGGAACGCGAGCCAGAGTCCCCCAACCCCCACTTTGGGCAGAAGAAGCCAGCCAGCTCCACCTCTCCTATTCCTATTGCCCTCAGCAACGACCCCCCTCCCAGTCACATATAGCAAAACCCCTCGCGGGGGGGATGGGGGAAATTTATACTTCCAAGACCCGGGAAGCATGTCCCTGGTGACACCATCACTACCACTCTCGCCTTCCTCAAGCCCCCCAAGAACATACAGCCCGAGGGGAAATCTCCACTGGGATGCAGGGGTAGGGAGGGTGCACCCTCAGTGCCTGCGCCGGCAGTTCGAAAGCGCCCGGTATACCCCTCTGCGAGCTTGGCGCTGGAGATTCACCCCTCCAGTCTGCCTTGCGCAGCCTAGGCCTCTGAGAGGCCGCCGTGCTCACTTCACTCGCCCCTGGGCCTCCGGTCTGGCAACGTGGGAGATTAAGGTTAGACAACCTGACCAATTTATGAGGCCACGCGAGAGCGCAATGGAGAGGGAATGCCAGAGGTGGAGACCGAGAAGTCCACCCCATCTCCACTCCTTGGATTTTTCATGTGACCTTTAACCCATAATCCTTGGGCCCTGCCCCTCCAGGGAACTGCTCTAGGACTGAGGGCAAGGACTGGGGAGGGACATACCCTCTGTCTCCTCACATCTTTAGTAGGCTGCCTAGAGTACCCGGGCCCTTTCCCAACAAATGCCTCAGGGATTCCCATTGCAGAGGAAAAGCCTTTTGGCCACAGCCGGAGCTTTTCACTTTCACTTCCTTGGCGGCAGAATCCCCCACCCTAAACCTCCCCTGATAACTGACCAGGGTCACCGAGAGCTGAATGAAGCTCGGCTTAAGGACGCACCACGAAGTAGCTGCAGCCCAGCGCACACCCACCCACACCCGGTTTCTCCGGCCCCCACAGCCTTCAGGTCCCCGGGTCGCGGACAGGGATTAGATAGTGGATGCCGGGAAGGAAGGAGGCGGTGCGACGGATCTGTGGGGGGACAAGAATTGCTTTCTCCCTTCTCCGAAGCTAGGCCTGGGCGAGGCTCTGTACTCAAGGGGCTGCCAGTCTCCTCGAGGGGCTGACTGGCTTGAGCTCACACCCCTCTGAGGACAGGCGAAGAGACGTCAAGATTGGCAGGTCGTTCGTGAACTGACTTGACCTCCGGATGCCCTCTTTCTGCCAGATTGAAAGCAGTCGAGAATTCCGCCCCCGGCCGACGTCCACTCTTCTCCCCGGGGCGCGGAGGCTGCCGTCAGTGCCGCAGTCCATGGGTGCCGGGGCCGCTTCTGCACTGGACGTCAGGGGTCAAGGAATCGGACACGTCGGTGTGTCGGAGGATGAGGAAGGGGCTAGGCGCACGTCGGACTCTGTCCGGGCGTCTGTCAGCGGCTCCTCCTGATGCGGAACCCAGCTGCCTTGAGCCCTTCCCCGGGGCCGAAGCGACACCTGGCGGGCAGTGTGGGACGTACGTTCCGCATCAGGCTGCGGCTCCCACTGTGCCCTGAGGCCTCCGCAACCTATCGAACCACCCCGGTGCTGACCCACTCTGTACCTCAGCGGCTTGGCGCAGGGCTGATTTTCCTCCCACTGGCGCTAGGGCAACTGACTACTAGTGGGTTTCCGTTCCTGCTGGTTTCAATGCCCTGTGTGCATACTGGCTTCTGAGCTTCCTAAGCCTCCGTTGAACTCTCCCGTATCTCCCCACCTCCTTGGGACAAGGCTAGTCTTCTTAGGCCAGGATTCAAAGCCCTGCAGGAACTGGACCTGTCTGTCTCCTCTCCGGCTTTATTAGGCGCCCGAATCATCAGCCTCTCCAGCCCTGCACCAGCCCCCTTCTCTGTCACAGCGCACTTCATCCTTAAGCCAAACCCCACTTCAATGACTCCCTCTCCCTAACCCTACTTCAGCTGTTCTCTGGCTCCCGCATCCTCACCATCTGCTTCTGCCACAGGTACTGGCAGGAAGTCGCAACACCAGACTGGAGCTCTTGTGCCCCGCAAGTGATGGGGATTCCAGACATGGTAGCCCTGAGACGCTTTAGGAAATTGGGGGAAGTTCTCCCTGACTTTGAGTTCCTGGAGTTTTATACTCATCATGAAAAGGGGCTCTGTGGCCAGGACTTCTGGCTCCACCCTCCACCCTGGTAGGTAGGTGACCTTCAACTTGGACCACCTCTCACTCTCAGCCCCTACCCCCAGGAATCAATTGTGTCATTCCAAGACTTTGAGTAGCAAGGACCCTTTCCCATTCCTGCTGACATGTCCCCAAGTTAGGAGAGCCTCCTCCCCACCGCCTATGGTTTACCCATCCTTTGCAATGCTCTTTAGGACATGGTTCTGGATTCTAACCTACTGTACCATCAAAAATTTCCTCCATGGGTCACACACCTGGCTCTTCCAAGTTACACTGTCCCACACAACCTTTCTGTTTTACCCATGCCAAACGCACAATCACATAAAGTCACATTGGGGTCTCAAAGAATAAAACATGAATATTCAACCTCACTATGGCACACTGAGTGTCAAGGGCCTCTGCTTGGGCTAGGAACCAGAGGTCCCAAAAGGTTGGGACTGAGTCCCCAAATTACACTTACACACCATACCCCCACGTAGACACAGTTACACACACTCACATGTACTCAGTCACACTGAGTGTCACACAGGCACACTCAGTCACACACGCTCTCAATCACACTGGGATTTGGCGGGTCGGGGCGGGCTCCAGGAGGCAGTTATGTAAACACCCTCACAGCCCCCCCTTCCCTCACCCCTCCTGCTTCCTCACACAGTGCCAGCGCCCGGGGCGGCTTGGCTGGGGCCCGGGAACAGCTCGGCCTCGCGGAGGCTCCAGGCGCCGAGAAACCCGATCCGACACAGCCCCGGGCCCAGCCAGGGAGGGAAGGGCCCAAAGCCCCCCCACTCAGGGTCCGGCCCAGTCCCCTAGGGACAACTCAACCTCCCATGTGAGACAGCTCCAAGCACCATCCTGGGACAGCACCTAGGGCCCACTCACAACACCCCTATTCTGCAGACCCCCTGGAATCTTATCATCTGGATTGCTGCCTATGTGTACCCTGACCCTTCCAACCTCTGGCACCAGAAAAAGGCAAAGATTTGCTAAATGTAGAGAAGAGCTGGGGGAGAGCTAAAGTATTATGTAGTAATGAAGTATAATGGGGGAACCTAAGTATTCAATTGGGAATTGCCTCCAATTCCTGGAGTTATCATTTCTTCTCTCCCTACCAGTGCCTTCAAATCCACTCTGTTGGGGGAGATCTTTCATTACCGTTCCAGAACCTCAGATTTGCTGCCTACTAATTCCAACATATTCCATCAGAATTCTAAATTATTCAGGTTCAAGGCCTCCCCTCCCTCTGTTTGATAGCCCTTCTTCCTCCTGCATTGGAAGTTCTCACTTCAGTCTAGTCCCAGTTCCTCCTGTTTTGCTAAGAAGAAAGTTTGAGAGCAACCTGAGTAATTGGGAATGAAAATCCCTGGTAGGAGGAAGGATCAAGGCTCAGGAAACCCTTGAAAGTCAGGGGGCTGAGAGGAGAGAAAAGAGAACATTTTTCATATCCCCCCTCCACTGTAACAACCTGCAGCCTGCTCTGCAGCCTAGATTTGATTTTTCACAATAGCTTTTGAGTGTCCGCTTGGGCTTCCCAGGGCTGAGCAGAAAGGGAATTTCCCCCTATGTTCTTTTTTAATGAACAAAACATTTCATGTTGAAATTCCTCCTCTGCCCCCAGCCCAGTGTCTCCAAGGCCCCCCATTCCCCAGCCTAACCAAGCAGGGGGACCACTAGAGGGAGAGTACCAGAGTAGGGAGAAGCCTCCAGGGAAGCATAATTTACATTTGGGGGGGGCATCTTTTTTTTATAACTAATTAGAGTGGCTTTTTTTTTTTTCACTTTTGGCTAAAATTACCCACTCCTGTGGCAGCTTCCCAGAAAGGGCGGCGGGAGGGCAGCCGGAGCTGTCCTGAGGCCCAGGACATGGCCCCCCTCCCCTGGGTGAGGAGCCTTCCTCAAGTTGTTTTCCTGGTCTCTTCCTCTGGATGTTTTTTTGATTATTAATCATATTTTCCATCCACAGTTTCGGTCCAGACCCCCTTCCTCCAGGGTCAGGGTTGGACAGAGGGAGGAGGAGCGGGCTCCAGGAGGATGAGCTGGGGACAACATGGGCAGTGACCCCTGGTCCTGGCTGACCTGGTTGTCAGTGGCATGTCACAAATTATACCCTCACCATCCTGGCACTTTTTAAGTAGGTGCCATCCTTAATCAATACAAATGGAGTAAATGAACAGGTGTCCAGTTTTCAGAATTCCCAGCTGGCTCTGGAAGTCAAAGACTCTACTTTTGGACCCTTTATACTATGGACAGGGAAACAGCTCAGAGAAGGGGAGTCAGTTGCCCAGAGTCACATAGCAAGTTAGAGCAGATCCAGAGCAGGATCTCAAGAATGCTGGTGGCACCCTGATTCATAAGTCAGTCAATGAATATATTTTGAGCACCTACTATATGCTAGGCATTGATCTCTAAGTACAGCAGTGAGCTAAATAAAAATCCCTTCCCTTTCAAGGATATAGAGCAATTCAGTGCAGTAGTACTCAATACACTACCGGTGCATGTATAAGTTGGTACAACCCTTTGGAACACAGGAGGGTCTACTAAGCTGAACACATATATATCCCATGACCCAGCAATTCCCTTCCTAGATATATACACAAAAGAAATGACCAGATATGTTCACCAAGAATGCTCATAGCAGCTTTATTCATAATAGTATCAAACTGGAAACAGCCCAAATAGGTAAACAGATTGTGATGCAAGTGCAGCAATCGAAAATAACTCACTACAGCTACACAAAACAACATAGACAAATCTCACAGACAAAATGTTGAGCAAAGGGGGAGGACAAACACAAAATAGTAAAAAGTGAATGATTGCATGTATATAAAGCTTAAGAACAGGCAAAACTAACTTGTGGTGATAGAAATCAGAATTGTAGTTACTTTGGGGGAGCACAAGTATATATAGAGTCATTCCTTGGGATCCACAGAGGATTGGTTCCAGGAACCCCGCCTTGGATAACAAAATCTGAGGATGCTCAAGCCCCTTACATAAAATAGCATAGCCAGGAGCAGTGGCTCACACCTGTAATCCCAGGACTCTGGGCGGCCGAGGCAGGTGGATTGCTTGAGAGCTCAGGAGTTTGAGATCAGCCTGAGTAAGAGCGAGACCTCCCCACCCCATCTCCAAAAAAAAAAGAGCCAGGCATTGTGGTGGGTACCTATAGTTCCAGCTACTAGGGAGGCTGAGGCAAGAGGATCACTTGAGCCCAAGAGTTCCAAGAATTTGAGGTTGCTGTGAGCTAAAATGCCATGGCACTCAACCTCAGGGTGACTGAGTGAGACTCTGTCTCAAAAAAAAAAAAAAAAGCATAATATTCGCATGTAACCTATGCACATCTCTCTATATACTTTAAATCTTTAAATCATCTCTGGATATGTAATACAATGTAAATGCCATGCAAATCATTATACCATAATTTTTTACTTTTTAACCATAATTTCTTATTTATATTATTTTTATTGTTGTATTGCTATTTTTTATTGTTTTTCCCCCCAAATGTGGTTAGTTGAGCTTTAAGATGCAGAACCTACAGATTCAGAGGACCAACTGTACATGTGTCAAAATTGTGCCCTTTATTACTTACTTTTTGCCTCAAAAAGTTTAAAAATACCTGCCTTCATGGGGCTCACATTCTAATTAGGGAAGATGGATACCAAAAAAAAAAAAAAAAGATAAGTATATAGTTTGTCTATGCAAAACTGCCATGTCTGACTCCACAGCCCCTTCAGGCAAGAGAGGCAGCCTAAATGTCACCTAAGACCTAGACTAAGTCCCTTTGTCCTCTCTCATAATGCTATGCTCTTTTCCCTATAGTAGTTTTGTGTGGTGTTTAATTATCTAGTTATGTGGTACCTGTGAGCTCCATGAGGGCAGCCCTGTGGTCTCCATCTTCAAGCACCTAGAGATGGGTCTGGCTTAGAACAAGTGCTCCTAACATTTCAAATAGACTTAAATAAATGTTGAATGAATGAATGGTGCAAGCAAACAAGTAGGACAACTTTGACCTAGGAGAAGTAAACTCTGGGGCACAGGGCAGGGAGCCTAGATGGATAGGTTGCAGTCTTGAAATGGAAAGGGTTTAGTAACCAGGGGGATTAAGCAGAGACCTGGAAGGCAGGCTGAGGCAGCCAGAGTGGCTTAGAGACCACATCCTGAAATGCCTTTAGTGCCAAGGCCATGGAGGCCTGGAAAAGCATAAAGTAACTGGTGACTATAACCACATTTGAGTTACCTTGTTTTAGCAAGATCATCAAGGCTGCTGGGTGGATGATGGTAAGGATAGGTGAGGCTGGAGGTGGGGCAGATAGAGAAGAGATATTTGCAGTGACCCATAGGAGACTTCCAGCCTGACCTGGGGCAAGGCCATGGGCTGGAAAGAGAAAATGGGGCTTTGAGGGGGAAGAAGAACATTCAAATTCATCTCCTCCATCTGCTCCCATGACCCTTGAAAGAATCCTGATTTTACCTTATACACAAAGAACAGGCTCCCTGAACACTTAATCCTATGTCTTCTGTCCCAAGGACCCTCGCCCTGGGTGATTCTGGGGTCTGGGCTAAGTTTGGGAAAAGAAGCAGGTAGGGAGAGAAGGAGCAGAGGATCCAGAAATGTGTCGGGGGAGAAGGGTGAAGGGACAGAAAAGACAAGGAAATTCAGGATCAGGGGACTAGATGTGTTTGAAGGCAGGAGTAGGGACACAGACTTATATAATCACATATTAATTTTTCATTTTGCAAAAATTTGCATGAAACTAATTCCCTGCTCCAAAACACAAAGTCCCTTCCTGCCTCTCCACTCCAGCAGGCTCTATTCCTGCCCTTTCCTCATTCTTCATGGAGGAGGCATCTATCCTCAAAGGACTGTCCCCTTCCAGGGCCAGCCCAGAGTCTGGCATTGATCCCTGCTGCTGTAGAGCTGCCTCTCTGATAACAGGGCTGGAATTTCCAAGAGAAACTGAGGGATATGTGCCTCTAAGTTTGATTCCCTACCTTTACCTCCTATGGTGCCATTCCCAGCCAGCCTGTGATTACCTGGGGAGGGGAGAAGGAAGAAAAAAGTCCCAAACTTCCCCTCAGAAACTCAACTGTAGTGATTGGGAAAACAGAGAAAAGTCAGAGATTTGGAGACTGATTGCTTAAGAAAACAGACAAAGGCAGAGGGGGAGTACAAGAGAGAAAATGGAATTAAAATCAGTTCAACAGACATTTATTAGCACCTACTGTGTGCCAGGCCCAGCGGGAACATTGTGTACAAAAGCACAGATGACTCCCAGGCTTTTGGCTTCAGTGGAGATAATAGTCCCATTCCCTGAGCTGGGGAGGGAGGAAGGGCTTGACATGTCCAGTTATAGGGTCTATGAGATGACAGCTAGGCAGGGACAAGAACAAAGAAGGCAGAGAAGTCCTCAAACAGCAAGAAAGAGCTAGTTAGAAGTATGCAGTCCCTGTTCACTAGTCCAGCATGGGCTACAGGATTGAGCATTCATCAAAGTGCCAGACTGAGCCAGACATTGTGATGGTCCCAGGGGATGACAGACAGGTCAGAGAGCAGGGATGAGATGTGATAAGAGAGGAAGGGAGGGGCCAGGCGTGGTGGCTCACGCCTGTAGTCCCAGCGCTGTGGGAGGCCGAGGCGGGTGGATTTCCTGTGCTCTGAGAGTTCAAGACCAACATAAGCCTCAGTGAGCCAGAGTAAAAGACCCCATCTCTACTAACAGAAAAGAAGACCGCCAGGCGTTGTGGCGGGCGCCTGTAATCTCAGCAAGTAATCTCTTACTTGGGAGGCAACTGGCAAGAGAATCGCTAAAGGAAAAAAGGACAAAAAACCCCCCTCCAAACTAAGAAGAGTGAAAGCCAGCTGAAATTAAAAGCAAAATTAAAAAAACAAAAAAAACTGCAAAAAAAAAAAAAAAAAGAGAGGAAGGGAGGACAGGGGAGGGGAGAACTGAGGCTTAAACTCTGGGAACCCTGATTAAAAGAGAGGGAAGATGAGGGAACCCGAGGAGACAAGGAAAGAAAGAGAGGCAGGAGTCAGGATTGTCATGAGACCCAAAAGGAGCCCAGGGAGGGCAAGATAGAGCCCAGGGCTTTAGCGGCCAGGAGTGGGATGGGACTAGTGGGATCAAGCTGGGGCTAAGTAGGAGCTGTAGAACTCTCCATAGGGGCCTGTGAGCAGATTATAGACCCCTGTCTCCCAGCCTTTCTGCTGTTCCTTGGACCCCTGCTTGGGCTGGAGGCCTCTCTCAGCCATGCACAGGGGCAGAAGAATGAAAAAGTTCCTCCCAGGCCCTAAAACTTCCATCCATAAGACCCTGGTTTCTGGTCTTCCCAGGAGGGTCCTGAGCTCGGGAGCATGAATTGGTCGGGGAGCCCTGGGGACCCTGGGGGTAATTGAAACCAGGGCTAAGACATTAGAAACCATAACGCCGACTCCCCAGCTCCCCCAGGATAGCTCCTGGTTTTCTTCTCAGCCCATTCTCCCTGCTGTTGACAGCTCAGCTCTCCTGGGCCCCCACCAGCTGGGCTGCTGACCTTCCTCCCCAAACCAACTAGAAGGGGTCTCCAACCAGAAAACACCCAAAACCAGCCCCTCAAGGTCCTCTTTTCTGTGTTCACAAAAACTCCACATATACTACACTAACCTCTCCATATCGAAGAGTCCCAAATTCTAGTCTTAATCCCTTTTCACAGAACCTGTGCTGGGGGTTAAAGTTAGACAATGAGAAAGATTTCTCAATAGTGAAAGAGAAGAGAGAGGTAGGTGTGGGGCAGGAGTGCCCCTCAACTAGCAGGTGCTCAGTAAATAAGTGAAGAAAGAACAGGTCTCAAAGCCTGGGGCCCACCAGAGCAAAGCATTGGATCTGAAGGGAGGCATGACAGTGGTACACCAGGAGAACATGAAGGGGGAAGGTCTGCAAATCCCATGGCCTGGAGTCCCCGTCCAACTCTCTCCTTGCTCAGATGTTTTTCTGTCTCTCTGTCCCAGTCCTTGTCTCAGACAGAAAGGACCAGAAGCTGCACTTTTGTTGGCCTCACGGGAAGGCCCTCCCCCTGAACAGCTGCCAGGAGATTTCAGGATTCCCAGATTCTCCACGAGTGCTGGTGTGGGAATCTGCCCCCACCTTCACCTCATCTTTTCCTCCCCAGCTCTTCAGTTAAACAGTCCAAGGGGTTTAAACACCTACTCCACTACTTAGTGGCTTTGTGGCCTCAGGCAAGTGACTTAATGCCTCATTTGACTCAGAAGTAAAATGGGCCTCAATTACCTCAGGAGTAAAATGGGATCATAATAATGCCTATTTCCCAGGACTGTTGTGAAGATTAAATTAAATTAGATAATCCAGTGGAGTGCTTAGCATTAGGCCTCAGGGGTACTAAAGCTTCCTTCATATGCTGATTTTGGTTTCCACTAATTGATGTCTCCATGTCTCCTCTTCACTGTCTTTCTCCCCATCTCTCTGTGGACACCATCCTCTGTCTCTGAGTCATTGATTGCCTGTCCTCTGCTCTCTTTTGCTCCCCCATATCTGTCTCTGCCTGTAGTCCCTCAGACAGCCCTGCTTGACCGTGCTCCAACCCTTTGGCACAGCTGGCCAGGTGGAGTGGAGTGGGAGCATCCAAGGGGGTTTTTAATTGAAACATGCCATTCCTGGCAACAGGATCATGCCTGGACCTGAAAATTGGGTGAATCACAGTTGGTAGAGAGAATACTCATGTCTACGGCCCTTCCTGGCTGGGCAAGAGAGCTGAGGGTTCATCCTGGCCACCTCTTGGAGGAGGGGGGACTTGCTCTGACTGCTTGACACCTGGGCCCGTGCCAGATCCCCCATAACTAGTGCCTGCCTGGAGGCAAAGCAACCTGCCCAGGTAGCCCTCTACTACCACATAGGGGTGGCTTGCTGCCCTCAAAATATTCTGGCCCACTTTTGCCCCAAGTCCCGCTCTGAGCCTCCCATACCCCACCCCAAAATTTGTATGGAAACCTCCATAGAACTAGTTTTTCCTATGTCTGTCTCTTGCTATCTCTGTCTCTATGGTCCATTACTTTGGCAGCTGCATAAGCTTTTCACTCCCAACCTGAGGCCACCAGGGATAGGAAACTGCAGAGGGTTGGAGTCTGTTCTTTACCTAGACTAAAAAGCTCCATTTTGGTGCTGGTAGTTGGTGGTATAAAAAATCCAAATGTCATTTCTATGTTACTGTGGACCTGTGAAGGCAAAGGTGCTCATCAAATGTGAACCAGATGGAGGAGGGGCAAAGAGAGGATCCCAAACAAAGGAAACAAAGGCTGAGGCTGTAGCAGACAGGAACATGGATACACTGTGGAAAGGGTGCTGTTCAACTATGTGGCTCAGCAAAGAGTCTTCTCTAGGGGCTAGGACTGGTCTCAACTAGCCCTAGACACCCCCACACCTGGGCCCCAGCCAGACCCCTCATGTCAGCTCTTAGGCAAAGGGCCAGACGGGTGAGCCATTAAGACTCCTCCCTCACTTTCCTATTCCCATCACATCATTGCTTCAAGGTGCCCACCAACTTCAGGCAGAGAGAGCTGGGACTACAAACCCAGAGAGGAAGAAAGACTGGGCAGGGTCACACAGTAGGCAGGGACTTGGACAGGAGTCCTGGTGTCCTGACAGGCAGCATGGGCCTGTCAACACTGTGACAGTGACCAGACCCCAAATAGGATTTTATGTGGGGAGAGCACCTAGGAATCCTTGAACATGCGAGCAGCTGGGCCAGGAGTGGGGCATCCCATCAGGCAAGTACAGATGCGCAGCTTCTTGTCCTTCCCATCAGATGGAGACAAGCATTGGGACAAAAGTCCAGAAGACAGAATCAGAGCAAAGACCGGCCAGGTATGGTGGCACATGCTCATAATCCTAGCACTTTGGGAGGCCAAGTTGGGAGGATTTCCTAAACTCAGGAGTTTGAGGCCAGCCTGAGCAAGAGCAATACCCCATCTCTACTAAAAACAAAAAATAAAATAAAATAATTAGTTGGGAGTTGTGGCAGGTACCAGTTGTCCCCAGCTATTTGGGAGGCTGAGGCAGGAGGATCACTTGAACCCAGGAGTTTGAGGTTGCTGTGAGCTAAGCTGACGCCAAGGCACTCCAGCCTGGGGTAACAGCATGAGACTCTGTCTTAAAAAGATAAATAAATAAAATAAAAAAGCAAAGATGACAGCAAGAACAAAAACAGACCGAAAGAGAGAAGAGACAGCCTGGGAAAGAGACCAATAAATAGATGCTATCAAAGACACACTCAACACACAAAAAAACAGAGATACTGAGAAAGAGATGTGAATCAGAGACAGACAGGGAGATGCAGAAGGAAGGAGAGTCGTGGAATTAAGGATGCAGGGATAGAGATAGGGAGAAACATGAAGTCAGAGAGAAACAGGATCTCAGTCACAGAGCAACAATGGTGTGGCAATGCTATGGATACAAAAGCAGATGGAAAACCAGAGACTGGGAGAAAAGAAAAGAAAAAAATACCTGGGAAGGAGACAGAGAAAGAGAGAAAGGGAAGAGAGAGGGAGACAGCAAGATCAAGAGAAGCAGAGAGATGAGAGAGGGCAAGGCAGACAGAGGCAAAGAGATCAAAACATCAGTAGTGTGAAAAGCCAGTGACAGAGTTTCCTGCCTCAGTTTCTCCAACCTGATCTCCCAGGGTGTTGTCCCCCCTTGCTATTCTCTGGTTTCTATAGCAACAGGGAGGGCAGCACCTCATTTGCATATACATTTACATCCTTTCTGTCTGCATAATTCAACAGGTTCTGTGCATATTCATGAGACTGTGAGTGACGGTGACTCTCCCAATTCTTGCTCAAAACCTGGCTATGGTGCCCCCTGCTTGCAGTATGTGGTTATGGCTCCCATCCTGACCTTGGCAGGCCTTGACCTGTCCCTGCCAGACTTATCTGAAAATACTCCCCCCTGCTCCCTAAACACCCTTGAATTTTCCTACCTGAAGCCTTTCCTCAGATCGTGCCCCTCTACCTGCTGGGGCTGCCCTTGCCTGAGCATCAGTCCTGCCAATGGTGCACGTGCACACTACCTCTGGTAAGGGGTGGCAGGAGATGATGCTCACCCTGGCTCCCTAGTGAAGGAGACCCCTCTGACATTCTTATTTAGGGTTTATGAGAGAGTCACACTGAAAGAGGCTAGGGTGTAGACTGAGCTGAAGGTTGGCAAATCTACTAACAGAGAGGAACCTAGAACACTGTGGTTTCCATATGCAAACTGACAGAGACCCTGATTCCAGCCAGAATAACCAGGAGCTAGGATAGAGCCAAAAGGAGCTCAGAAACAGAAGGACTGATGTGGTTCATATGATGGGGGAAGAGAGCACCTAGGGCCAAGGACTCTTTCATGGGGTTGAATGCCTTTATGCCTGAGAGCATCTCCAGGGGCTGCTCTGGTCATAATTTTGGCCTCACCATCTCACCCTGGATCCCCACAGCAGCCTCATAACTGCTTTTCCTGCCCCATACCCCCAATCCACTTTCCACATTATGGTAGCCAGAGTTCTCTCTCTAAAACATACTTTGATATTCCACATCACTCTTACCTAGAAGCCTTCAGTGACTCTCCATCACCCTCAAGATAAAGTCCAAGCTCCTTGGCCAGACATGCAGGCCTGCCAGTCTGGTCTTCATTCATCTCAGACCCTCATCCTCACATGCCTTGCCTTGAACTTCATGCTCCAGTGATTATCTTTCACACAGCTTCTCATCTCCATGCCTTGGCTTGGGCCCTTCACCTAGAACACCCTTTCCACTTCATTCCTAGTTAACTATTCTTCAAGATTCTATACAGGTTTCATCTCTTCTTTGAAGCTCTGCCTGTCCCTAAAGGCTGGAACAGAAACTCTGAACTCCAGCAGTAATAACTTTCTCTAATCTGTGTATCTACCACACCATATGATCTACATATATGGCTGTAGCCCTCATAGGGTTGGAGATTTCGAGCCCGGTGATCATATTTTTTACTTTGTGGATAATCTCTAGCTCTTTGTTGAATAAATGAGCGTCACCGAGCCAGTTGAGAACAAAATTTCAAGCCTAGACTGTCTAGGGACTCCTGGGGCCCTCGGTGCACACCCTGCAAAGGGAAGAGATGTGTTATCCCTTTGCAAATATTGCCCCCTTGTGGTATTATGCAGAAGTGCAGGTATCCCAAACTACCTTTCCCAGTCCAAGAACCAATGTGGGAACTGGTCCAAAAAAGTAGTAGGAAGTTAGGACGTAGGCCCCAAGGGAGTGCTCAGAGGATCGCACTAGTATCCTCTGAACAGTCTTTTTTTTTTTTTTGAGACAGAGCCTCAAGCTGTTACCCTGGAGAGAGTGCCGTGGCATCACAGCTCACAGCAACCTCCAATTCCTGGCTCAAGCGAGTCTCCTGCCTCCGCCTCCCAAGTAGCTGGGACTACAGGCACCCGC
>CAUYRH010030534.1:0-33168 GCA_963574655.1 Perodicticus potto | reverse complement strand
TTTGGTTTTTTGGACATTTTAACAATGTTGATTCTTCCCAGCCATGAGCATAGTGTGTTTCTCCATTTGTTAACATCTTCAGCTATTTCTTTTCTTAAAGTTTCATAGTTCTCTTTATAGAGATCTTTCACATCCTTTGTTAGATAAATTCTCAAATATTTCATCTTCTTTAGCACTCCTGTGAAAGGAATAGAGTCCTTGACTGTTTTCTTGGCTTAGCTATTGTTGATATATATAAAGGCTACAGATTTATGAGTGTTGATTTTGTAGCCTGAGACACTGCTGTATTACTTGATCACTTCTAAAAGTTTTGCAGTAGAATCCCTAGTGTTTTCCAGATATACAATCATATCATCTGCAAAGAGTGAAAGTTTAATCTCTTCTGACTGTATGTGGATATCCTTGATTGCCTTTTCTTCCCTAAATATTATGTCTAAAACTTCCATTACAATGTTAAAAAGCAATGGAGACAATGGGCAACCTTGGTTGGTTCCTGATCTAAGTGGAAATGATTCAATTTAACTCCATTCAATACAATATTGGCTGTGGGTTTGCTGTGGATGGCTTCTATTAGTTTAAGAAATGTCCCTTCTATACCAATTTTCTTAAGTGTTCTGATCATGAAGAGATGCTGGATATTATCAAAAGCTTTTTCTGCATCAATTGAGAGAATCATATGGTCTTTATTTTTTAACTTGCTTATGTGCTGAATTACATTTATAGATTTACATATATTGAACCAGCCTTGAGACCCTGGGATAAAGCCCACTTGGTCATTGTGTATAATTTGTTTGATGTGTTGCTTGGTTCTGTTTGTTAGGATCTTATTGAATACTTTTGCATGAATATTCATTAGTGATATTGGTTTATAGTTTTCTTTTCTTTTTGGCTCTTTTCCTGGTTTAGGGATCAAGGTGATGTTTGCTTCATAAAATGTGTTGGGTAGTATTCCTTCTTTTTCTATATTTTGGAAAAGGTTGAGTAATATAGGTACTAGTTCTTCTTCAAAGGTTTGGTAGAATTCTGATGTGAAGCCATCCAGTGCTGGGCTTTTCTTTTTAGGGAGATTTTTTCATAGTTGATGCTATTTCAGAACTTGATATAGGCCTGTTCAATATTTCCACTACGTTCTGGCTAAGTCTTGGTAGGTGGCGTGCTTCCAAGTATTGGTCAATTTCCTTCAGATTTTCATATTTCTGAGAGTAAAGTTTCTTGTAATATTTGTTAAGGATTTTTTGAATTTCTGAGGAGTCTGTTGCTATTTCGTCTTTACCATTTCTGATTGATGAAATTAGAGATTTTACTCTTTTTTTTTTTCTGGTTAGGTTAGCCAAAGATTTCTCTATTTTATTGACCTTTTCAAAAAACCAACTTATTGTTTTTTTTTTTTTTAAAAAAAAACCAACTTTTTGATTTATTGATCTGTTGTATAATTCTTTTATTTCAATTTCATTTAATTCTGCTCTAATTTTGGTTATTTCTTTTCTTCTGCTGGGTTTGAAATTGGAATGTTCTTCCTTTACCAGTTGCTTGATATGTCCCATTAAGTTGTTAACGTCCTCCTTTTCTGTGCCCTTGAGGAAGGCTTGCAGTGCTATAAATTTCCCTCTTTAGGGCTTCCTTTGCAGTATCCCAGAGGTTCTGACAATTCGTATCTTCATTGTTGTTTTGTTCCAAAAATTTGGTAATTTCCTTTTTAATCTCATCTATGACCCATCTGTCTTTCAGCATAAGGTTATTTAGCTTCCATGTTTTTGTACGAGTATGCACTTTCCTGTTGTTATTGAGTTCAACTTTTATTCCATGATGGTCTGAAGGAATAACTTCTATTCTTTTAAATTTGCTGAGGTTAAACTTGTGACCTAAGATGTGATCGATTTTGGAGTATGTTCTGTGGGCTGATGAGAAGAATGTGTATTCAGTTTTGTTTGGATGAAAAGTTCTGTAGATGCCTGTCAAATCCACATGTTGAATGGTTATGTTTAAATCTAAAATTTCTTTGCTTAACTTCTTTTTTTTTTTTTTTGACCCAAACTTAATCATTGATTTTTCTTTCTTTTTTTTTTTTTTTTTTTGAGACAGAACCTCAAGCTGTCACCCTGGATAGAGTGCCGTGGCATCACAGCTCACAGCAACCTCCAATTCCTGGGCTCAAGCAAGTCTCCTGCCTCCGCCTCCCAAGTAGCTGGGACTGCAGGTGCCCGCCACAACGCACGGCCATTTTTTGGTTGCATCCGTCATTGTTGTTTGGCGGGCCCGGGCTGGATTCGAACCCGCCAGCTCAGGTGTACATGGCTGGTGCCTTAGCCCGCTGAGCCACAGGCACCAAGCCTGCTTAACTTCTTATTGGAGGATCGATCCAACACTGCTAAAGGAGTGTTACAATCTCCGACTACTATGGGGCTGGAGGAAATGAAATTGTTCGTGTCTGTTAGAGTTTCTCTTATAAATTGAGGCACATTCTGGTTGGATGCATAAATATTAATAATTGAAATCTCATCATATTGAGTATTACCTTTAACATATATAAAGTGTTCATCCTTATCCTTCCTTACCTTGGTTATTTTAAAGCCTATTGTTTTTGCGAATAAGATTGCAACATCTGCTTTTTTCTGCTTTCCATTTGCCTGGAATATAGATGACCATCCTTTCACCTTGAGTCTGTATTTATCTTTTAAGGTAAGATGAGATTCTTGTAATCAGCAGATATCTGGCCTGAGTTTTAGTATCCAGTCAGTTAACCTGTGCCTCTTTAGAGGACAATTTAAACCATTCACATTAATTGAGAATATTGATAAGCCTTTCGAAAGTCCGGTGGACATTTTTAATCCTTTCACCACTGTGGAAGTTGGAATTTGATCAAAAGTTTTTGAGTGAGTTTACTTTTGTCATGGAGGATTACACTGGTCATTATGGAGGATAGGTCTAAGAATATCCTGGAAAGCTGGTTTTGTTATGGGAAATTTCTTCAACATGTGGATGTCATTAAAGTATTTAATTTCTTCATCTTAAATGAAACTCAGTTTAGCTGGATACAGGATCCTGGTTTGAAAGTTCTTTTGTTTTAGGAGATTAAAAGTCAATGACCATTCTCTTCTAGCTTGAAAGGTTTGAGCAGAGAGATCTGCAGTTATTCTAATATTCTTCCCCTTGTAGATTATGGTTTTCTTGCATCTGGCTTCTTTCATAATTTTCTCCTTCATATTAACTTTAGTGAAGTTGATTATGATGTGCCTGGGGCATGTCTTATTCAGGTTGAGTCATGCTGGGGTTGTGAAAGTGTGATCTGAATTTCAGAATCTCTTGGCATGTCTGGAAAGTTCTCTTTCATAATCTCATGAAGAAGAGACTCTGTGCCTTGTGAAGTGACTGTTGCTTTCAGGGATCCGTATAAGGCAAATATTGGTTTTCCTCGAATTATCCCAGAGCTCTCTGAGAGAATGATCTGTTTTGCCCTCCATTTCTCTTCCTCTTTGAAACTTTGGGAGCATTCGAAAGCTTTGTCTTTGATGTCAGAAATCCTTTCTTCTGCTTGCTCCATTCTGTTACTGAGGGATTCCACTGTATTTCTCAGATCTTTGAGGGCTGCAAATTCTCGTCTCAATGTGTCAAAATCCTTGGTGATTTTGTCTTTGAATTCATTGAATTCTTGAGACATCTTTTGGATTACTGCTTGAAATTCTAATTCCATCTTTTCCTCCATTATGGTGATCTTATTTGCTATCCAGATTCTGATTCAATTTCTGACATCTCAGCCATTTGTTTATGCATAGGATCTTGTGCTGTGTCTGCCTTACCATTCCTTGGGGGAGTTGATCTACTCTGATTATTCATATTGCCGGAGTTTTTCCATTCATTCCACCTCATGATTGTTTTTCACCGTTGCCTCTGGCCGTCCTCAGAGTTGGGGAGGTGTCTCTCCAAGATTAGATCCTGACAGGATCACTCTATTGTTGCTTGATCTTTCTAGGGAGTGACCATGTGTAGCTCCTCTGGGACTGTCCCAGCCAGGAAGTTCTGGCTGTGGGAGCAGCTCCACAGCATGACTCTCACAGATCCAGCAGCAGGGTGGGGGGATGGTGCACATGGTTTTGGCAGTGCCTGGCACCTGGTGAGTTTGGCAAAGTGAGTCCGCAGCTTCAGCAGTGTCTGGCCAGGCGGAGGGCTCTGCTCAGAGGTAGGGAGGGTGCCAGAGGGAAGGCACGGGTCATTCGGCTTCTGGATTCCCTGGCCAGATGGGTGGAGCCGGTGCAGAGGCAGGGAGGGCACAGGATGGAGGAAACAGGTTGTGCAGCTACTGGAGTCCCTGGCCGGAGCAGGCGGGTGGGTGCCCAGCAGCACGGTGCAGAGTTCGCGCAGTTCCTGGAGTCCCTGGCTGGAGCAGGCAAGTGGGGGTGGGTGATGCCAGAGTTTGCACAGTTTTCAGGGTCACTGGGCGGGGGCAGATGGCACAGTATGGAGTTTGCATGGTTCCCAGAGTCCCTGGCTGCAGTGGACAGGGGTGCAGGGGTGGCTTGGCGGAGCTCCCTGAGTCTCTTGCCTGGTGGGTGCTTGGTCCCACAGACAGTGAGTGGGGGCCGCTGCTCAATAACCTCCCCCAACAGTCTCAGCAAGGGTTAGGCTTCTGGTTCATTAGGTAAGGGGGGAAGGGTGTACCTGAAGTTCAGAACGGCAGGGAAAACTTTAGTTTTCCGGTTTTCTGCCTAGCAAGAGAGTGTTAAGAGTCAGGTTCCCTCTGAGGAAATGTCCCCAGTTCCCACAGCACTCTCCTGTGGGGTGAGACAAGAGGTCCACAGATCGCCACTTGTCTGCAGAAAACCTGCAGGAGCAAACGAAGAGAAAAAAGAAAGGAAGCAAAAAAGACAAAAAAAAAAAAAAACCCACAGCTTTCTTGGGGGAGGGGACAAATACTTTTCTTTTCAGATGAATTTTGTACCTGAAGCTTGCTTTCTTGGAGTCATAGCTTGCCTCAGCAGAGGTGACCTGCAATTATCACTTCTCTCTCAGCTGGGTTCCTAGTCTTCAGCTTAATCGGGCATTTTCTATATGTTATCCTTTCCTTTGGACAGGAGACTCTTTCAGAAGCTGCTTCCAGTCTGCCATCTTGCCCCTCCCCCAAATACGTTTAAATTATCATGTTACTCAAAACTCAAACCAAAACAGAATAAAAAACATAATTTTGATCACCCTCTAGTGATGTTAAGGAACAAATCCATCATTTTGATAATATAAATAAAGAGAGTGTATGCAGGTTTTTGTGTATGAGTACTGTTCCTGTGTGAACTGTATCTCAAAATAGTTGATGAAACAAACTTTCTCTTTATAGAGTTCTTCCAGCAAGTACATGAAAAAAGAATGATACTATAACCCTGAGACAACCTCCAATAAAATAATCGATTTAGCAATTTTCATTGATGGCTATTAACATTCCCCAAAGAGAGAGAAGTAGTTATTATGTGAGTACTGATGGAAGCATTAACACTGCCTCGAAGGTATTCTTGCAGAAGAATTAAATGTTAATGTGATAGCCACTGGATCCTATTACCAATTTATGACAAATGGAGAGGACTATGTTAAACAATACCAAGGAGTATAATCAGTAAAATTTGGACTATGAGACACTCTACAGGAATGACCTGATATCTTCAAGAAAAAAACTGCAAGCAAAACAAATACAGGAAGGGAGAAAAATCTACAGGTTAAAAGCTATAAGAGCCATAACAATCAATTACAATGTATAGACCTTTTTTGGAATGTAATTTGAATAAACAAACTAAAAAATGTGTGAAATCTTCAGGGGAGTTGGAAACTGGCTGGACATGTGATATATTAAAGAGTTACTGTTATCATTTCAAGTGCAATGATGGATTATGCGTTCTGTTGGCAAAACAAGTCTTTATATTTTAGAGATTCGTATTAAAATATTTATGCATGTAATGATGTTATATCTGGGATTTGCTTTAAAATAATTCAATTCAGGTGCATAGGGACCATAAAGAGAATAGAATAACCATGGAATGGTTAATTAATAATTAATTAATAAGCAGAATGATGAGTACATGAGGGCTATACTAATCTCTCCACATTTGGATGGACAATTGATATTTCCATAGTTTAGAAACAGCTTTTTTTTTTTTTTAAGTTAGTAAGTGGTAGTGGTGAGTGGGTCAGAGGCAGGGAATGCCAGGTCTATTTATAGCAACTTAATGTCCCCACCTTGATCATGCTAGTGATACGCTCCTAATACCATGAGTTTCATTTGCTTGTACTGTACTTTAAATGTTTATTTTAAAAATAGCTTTTGGAGTGTCACACACCTTGAACTTTGCGTTTGCCAGCCAGTATTTTTTTTTTTTTTGGTTGATACCAAAGTAGCCTTCTATAGAAGTTCAGTACTCACCCAGTTCATAAGGGTGAACTCACATTCCCAAATGGAAAGGGCTCAAGAAGAATGCAACATGACCCGTTAAAGACCTGTCAGCTTCCCTGCTCCTATCCCTGTCTAAGGCAGTTAAGTTGATGATAAGAAGAGAAAATGAGCAGAAGTGAGTAGGAAAAGGGCAGAATCAATACTTCTCTTACTTCTCAGCAGCTAAATTACAAGTTAGAAACAAAGATGAATCTCTCAAGAGGCCTTCCCTTCTCAATGCAAAATTATGAGAAAAAATAATTAATATATGGATCATTATTATTAACAGTGAACTAAGCCCTGTGCGTACTGTGTCTTGAGACATTAGCTAATGATGGCTAGAAGCCATCACAATTAGCAAGACATAAAAAGAAATCAAGCACCCAAGACACAAAGACAAACTCTCTTCAAAAAAACTGATGCTTTGCAGAGCAATTTGAAAGGAGAAACTGCTTTTGGAAATGATTCTTTCATTGTGTGATATAAGGGTATACCCATATATTTGATGTGCCTATAAGAATATCCTTAAAATACTGTGAATGGTAGTATAAACCTAATTTAATTAGCTTTCAGTGGTTCTGAACTAAGACTTTTAGCAAGTTTTGAAGAAATTTTGTTTGTTTGTTTGTTTGTTTGTTTAGAGACAGAGTCTCACTTTATCACCCTCAGTAGAGTGCTGTGGCATCACAGTTCACAGCAACCTCCAGCTCCTGGGCTTAGGAGATTCTCTTGCCTCAGCCTCCCACGTAGCTGGGACTACAGGCACCCACCACAATGCCCAGCTATTTTTTGTTGCAGTTTGGCCGGGGCCATGTTCAAACCCGCCACCCTCAGTATATGAGGCCGGTGTTCTACTCACTGAGCCACAGGTTCCGCCTCATTGAAGAAATTTTTTAAAAAATATTAAAATGTAATGTTTGTTAAATAGCAATAATAGATTGACATTGGAACAGATAGCAATTTACTAGTGGTTTTTTAAAAATCTTTGCATAACAGGTGGTAGAATAGAAATGTACATATCTTAATTTCAAAAGCACAATGAGTGATGCCCATCATCCATTTGGATCTAATGGTCTTTCTGAAGCATCTTTTTAGTATTTAATAAATTCTTTAAAAAATAGAACTAAGCCTTTGAGTTACTTTGAGTTACTAATCCACAAAGCATTAAATAAAAAATTTAAAAAGTACTAAAGCATATTCAAGCTTATTTTTTAATGAAATATTATCATTTTCTTTTAATGAGACTAAAAACATTTTTATACCACTGATAAATAAAATTCAAAACATTGTTTCAACTTTGGCTCATCCTTTTAAATTTATACTTTCATATATTTTATGCACATAGGATATTAGTATAGCTCTAGCTATTAATTAGTAAGTGTAAAAAAGGGATGTCTTCAAAATGTTTTACTTACAGGTATGTTTGTAGACTATGGATATAGTGATTAAAGACGTTCATGTTGGAATCAGATTGCTTTGAGTTTGAATTCTGGTAGGCTTTGAATAATAACTTGGCTTCTCTAACACTCAGTTTGTAAAACAGGTATACTGATAGTAACTTCATTACGATTATTCTAAACTAAATAAGATAATGTGCGAAGTTGTAGCTCTGTCCTTGGCATATGGTAAATATATCAAAATATTAGGTACCATCATCATAATTATCATCATCATCATCATAGTGCAACCAAGACATCTGGCCACTACCACTCATTTATGCTCTAAATAATAAAATGCAAGTAATCTTCAATATTTTTTTTGAGACAGAGTCTCACTATGTTGCCCTCAGTAGAGTGCTGTGGCATCACAGCTCACAGCAACCTCAAACTCTTGAGGCGCCCACCATAACTCCCAGCTATTTTTTTGTTGCACTTGTCCTTGTTGTTTAGCAGGCCCAGGTTAGGTTTGAACCTGCCTGTCTTGGTGTATGTGGCCAGTCCCCTAACCCCTGAGCTACAGGTGCCATGCCCTCTTCAACATATTTTAAGAGTATCTCACAGTTCTGTAAGAAATAACCTAAGTTATTTTTGTGGTTTTATTAAAGACCCAGTGGCCCTACTGGTTCTATACGAATCTAAGAACTAGTTTTTCAAGTTCTGCAAAGTATGACAGTGCTGTTTTAATGGGAACTGCATTAAATCTTTAGATGACTTAGGGTAGTATGGACATTCTAATGATATCAACTCTTCCCAGCCATCTGCTATTTCTTTTCTCAGAGTTTCATAGAGTTCTCTCTGCAGAGATCCTTCACCTCCTTTGTTAAGTATATTCCAAGGTATTTCATTTTCTCTGAAGCTACTAGAAGGGTATTGTGTCTTTGATTTGGTTCTCAACTTGACTATTGCTGGTGTAAGTAAAGACTCCTGATTTGTGGATGTTGATTTTATATTCTAGGATGTTGCTGTAGTTCTGGATCACTTCCAGAAGTCTTATGTTGTGTTCCTGTGGTTTCCTTGAGTTTTTAAGATCACATCATCAGCAAAGAGTGAGAAAGTTTGACCTCCTCTGTCCTAATCTGAATACCCTCGATAGCCTTCTCTTGCCTCATTGCATTGGCTAGGACTTCCAGCACTATGTTGAATAGCAGTGGCCATAGTGGGCATCCTTGTCTGGTTCCAGTTCTATGTGGAAATGTATTATATTAGTTGTAGGTTTGTCATAGATGGCTTCTATAAGTTTAAGAAATGACTTATTTTCTTAAGTGTTCTTATCAGAAAAGGATGCTAAATTTTGTCAAATGCTTTTTCTGCAACTATTGCGAAGATCGTACGGTCTTTGTTTTTGCTTCTATTTATATGGTGAATTCCATTTATGGATTAGAGATTTCAGATTGTACTGTAAGTAGTCTATAGTGATCAAAACAGCATGGGATTGGCAAAGAAGGAGAGACCTAGATCTGTGGAACAGAATAAAGGATGTAGAAATGAACCCAGCTGCATATCACCATCTGATCTTCAATGAATCAAAGCTTATGTTGGAGAAAAGAATCCCTAGGTAATTGATGGTGCTGGGAGAACTGGATCACCACATACATGAAAAGACTGAAACTGGACCTGCACTTCTCATCACTTATAAAAATTAGCTCATGCTGTATAAAAGATTTAAATCTAAATCAAGAAATGATAAAAATCCTAAACCCCATTGGCAAATTCAGTAACAACAAAAATAAATAAATGTGACTAGGTCAAGTTAAAAAGCTTCTGTACAACTAAGGATACAATAAACAAAGCAAATAGACATCCTTCAGAATGGGAGAAGACATTCACATATTACAAATCAGACAAAGGGCTAGTGACCAGAACATTTGAAGAACTCAAGCAGATCAACAAGAAAAGAACAAATCATTAGGCAAATGACAGGAGAAGAACCTTTCCCCAAGACGACAGACAAATGGCCAAGAAACACATGAAAAAATGCTCATCATCCCTAATCATCAGAGAAATGCAAATCAAAACCACTTTGAGATATTATCTAACTCCTGAGAGAACAGCCCATATCACAATTCCCAAAGTTGCAGATGCTGGCATGGGTGCAGAAAGAGTGGAACACTGATGTACTGTTGGTGGAATTGCAAACTAGTACAGCCTTTTTGGAAAAAAAATATGGAGACTCTTCAAAAAACTGGGAAGGTGGGAGGGGACTTTAATAGTTTCCACCTCTCACTTGACCCCATAATCCCATTACTAGGCATCGACCCAGAAGAAAAAAAATCATTTGACCATCAGGACATTTGTACTTAAATGTTTTTAGCAACTAAACTCACAATCACAAAGATGTGAAAACAACCCAAATGCCCACCAACCCAGGAATGGATCAGTAAACTGGAATACTATTCAGCCACAAAAAGATGGAGACTTTGCCTCTTTTGTATTTACCTGAATAGATTTGGAGAACATTCTCCTAAGTAAAGTATCTCAAAAATGAAAAGCAGAACACTACACAGGATAGGTTTTCCCGAAGCTGCCAGTTCTCTCAGAACTCATCAAATTGTGGCTGCTACAACCAGCTCTCCAGGTGATGGATTTAAGGAAAATCTTGTCTTTAAGGAGATTGAGAAGAAGCTTGAAAAGGAAGGGGAACAGTTTATAAAGAAAATCGGTGGTATTTTTGCCTTTTAGGTGAAGGATGGTCCTAGGGGCAAAGAAGTCACCCGGGTGGTGGATGTGAAGAACAAGAAAGGATCAGAGCTTCCTATCTCAGATAAGAAGGCCGACTGCACAATCACAATGGCTGACTCCGACTTACTGGCTATAACGACTGGTAAAACGAATCCTCAGTGGGCTTTCTTTTAAGGCAAACTGAAAATCACTGGCAATATGGGTTTGGCTAGGAAGTTGCAAAATCTCCATCTTCAGCCAGGCAACGCTAAGCTGTGAAGAACTCTCTTAACTACTTTTGAAAATCAAGATGAAATATATAGCTACATATCCATACATTTCATTGTCAGAATTTAGACTGAAACTACACATTGGCAAATTGTGTGAGACAGATTTGTTTTTCAATTGGCATGACCAATCCTGTTTTTCCTAAGCTCTGGGTGAATAGAGCCTGATGGTATACAACTGTGCATTACAAAGTTCACATGGCAATTATGGTTTGGGGTAAAACTGAGTTTCAGAAAATTATTAGAAAGAGTAAAATCCAGAAAATTATGTAAATGAAAGTTCTTAGTATGTTTATAAAGTATATTTAGGGATTATTCTGCTGAATATTCAATTTAAGAGTTTTCCTCGGGAGAAATATTGAAGAAATAATACCAATAGCTGGTCATTAATTAGTGTCATGCATTTAATGACCTTAATTAAACTCTCGTTGATAGTGCTTAAAATTCTGTACTATGATGATTAAAAAAAACAACTTAAATAATTTGCATTTCAAAAAAAAATTGCATTTCATGCCATTCAGAAATAGTATTTTCTTCCCAAATTAAAATAAAACAAATATGATCACTGCTGGGGGAGGCAGAATGTGTAGTTGAACACAGTATTAAAATAAAAATATTTTTAGTATATGTGCTGCTGAAGCGAGCACAAAATAAAAATATTTTTAAAATTGGCTTCCTTTAAAACTTCGTGTATTAGGATCATAAAACACTTAAAAATGAAGTTTGCTTTGAGATGTAGTTTTATTTTATTTTTGAGACAGAGCCTCAAGCTGTCACCCTGGACAGAGTGCTGTGGTATCACAGCTCACAGCAACCTCCAATTCCTGGGCTCAAGTGATTCTCTTGCCTCCGCCTCCCAAGTAGCTGGGACTACAGGCTCCTGCCACAACGTCCAGTTATTTTTTGGTTGCAGCCATCATTGTTGTTTGGTGGGCCCAGGGTGGATTTGAACCCACCAGCTCAAGTGTACGTGGCTGGTGCCTTAGCTGCTTGACCCACAGGCGCCGAGCCGAGATGCAGTTTAAAACAAAATGGAACAGCAAGCATCCCATATACTCATTACTAATCTGAAACTAGTAGATCAACAACTATAGGCCCACATGAGAGAAAAATGAATTCAAGAATTCAAGAAAAGGGAAGGTGGAAGGGGGCTTTAATGGTTTCCACCTATCGGGTACAATGTGGGGGTATATGGCACACTTCCTGGGGGAAGGACTCAACTATATCTCAGACTTTGAACTTTATCTTCAAACTCAAATAATGTAACCTAACCATATGTGCCTTCACATTAACCCATAAAGAAGTTGAAATAATCACCCACTTTATTGTGGGGAAACCTAGGAAGACGGTAAGTCATGGGAAGTTACTCACTTTACAATGTTAATCTAAATAAGACCTATGCTGTTAATCTGTGTGTTACACAGACCTACCGAAATGACTGGGGGACCCACAGAGCTGTCTTTTAAAATTTTCCAAAGCCCTTGCATATGTGCTCTAGTCCCTATTTTAGCTTCAGATTTGAAGGGGCATTACTTATTGTTAGAAATTTCCTGAAGACAAGGTCTTTTCTAAATAACTGAGTTATTAGTGTACCTTCAATTAGATAACTCTTTTATTTGAATAATCTGCTGGCTTGTTCCTTTTTTATTGTTGGCAATTCATTCTGCTTGCATTTGTTAGGTAAAGTCCCGCTTATAATTGTGTTGGCTTTTTCCTTCATGTGTAGTCAACCAGAGAACTATGAATACAGGCAAAGTAAATCTCTCCTTACAAAGGAAAGCAGGATTTTATGCAGATATTTTTCCAAGAAGACTTTAAAAATAAACTCCACTGAACTTCAAATTTAAATTCAAATTTAAAAGACTACGTAGGTGCTCAGGGAATGTATCACTGATCTCAGATAGGACTGCTAATAGAAAACAGTTGATATTTGAATATTGATCCAGCTACATATTCAATGCTGGTGATTTCACAGACATTTCATTCATTGATCACAAAAAATGTTCTCCATAACTTCTGCTGAGAGCAGGGCCTGGTTTCTGACTCATTGATCTTACTGGGCAGATTGTAATGGCTAAAAGCATCATTTTTGGTATCATATAGAACTGGTTTCTGCTCACTTCTCTGTAGTTCCCAGCTATGCAATGCTGGAAAAGAAGCTCAACTTTTTTTTTTTTTTTAATTTCAGGTTAATGTAAAGGTACAAACAACTAGGTCACAATATTTGCATTTGTTAGGTAGAGTCCCTCTTGTATTTGTGTCCTGCACCCAAGAGGCCATATACCCTTACATTGTGCCCATTAAGTGGGAGCGCACTGATCCTCTCCTTTCCCCCTCCCCACAACTTGAATTGATTTAAGTTTTTCTCTTATGTGGGTATGTATTAGATCATCTAATGGCTTCATATTAGTATTGAGTAAAATGGATACTTGCTTCTCCATTCTTATGATACTTTACTAAGAAGAATGTGTTTTAACTCCATCCAGGTTAATACTTAGGAAGACTGAGTCACTCCGAAGACTTAGGGAGACTGAGTCATGTGTCCAAAGTCATATAGCCAAAATATGTAACATCTCCATCATTTTATGGCTGAATAGTATTCCATGATAGACATATACCACAGTTTGTTAATCCATTCCTGGGTTCATGGGTATTTAGGTTGTTTCCACATCTTGGTGATTGTAAATTGAGCTGTGATAAACAATCTAGTGTACACGTCCTTATAATAATTTTTTTTCTTCTGGGTAGATGTCTAGTAATGGGATTGTAAGATCAAATGGATGGTCTAATTTGAGTTCTTTAAGGATTCTCCATACTTCTCTCCAAAGAGGTTGCATTAGTTTGCAGTCCCACCAAAAGTCTGAATGTGTTCCCTTCTCTCCACATCCATGCCAGCATCTATAGTGTTGGGACTTCTTGATGTGGACTATTTTCACTGGGTTAGATGATGTCTCAGGGTGGTTTTGATTTGAATTTCATGATTAAGGATGATGAGCATTTTTTCATGTGTTTGATAAACTCAACTTCTGAGAATAATAGCACCTATGTATATGATAGGTGTGAGAATTAAATGAGATAATGTGCATAAATGTATACTGCTTAACCAAAGAAAGCACTCATGTTCTGCAAACTTCCATCAGCATCATGGTCATTACTATTACCAGTACCTTTTGCATGATTACCATGAAGTGGCTGGACACTTTGAAGTGGGGATGCCTTGGTTAAAAGTTCCAGTTCTGCTCTTTTTTTTCTGGGTCCCTGACATGCCAAAAGCATTTGCTGTGCAGCGTTGGGTTTCATTTTTCTCCAAGTAGAAAATGGCCTCAATAAAACATGCTGAAAGATTTCCCCAAGTGGTAAGCCTAGCAAAACCAAATGCAATAATTGCTTAGAATTTGGAAGCAAATGTCAAGTCTGTAAAATAGAACCATGAGAGAACAAAACTATACATATATTCAGTTCTCAATCACTGGTGTTAATGAAATTCTAGTCCAGGTCCATTATCTGAGCTAGACATGGTGCCAAGAGCTTTTGTACACTGTCTTAGGACCTCTTTTTGACAACCCTGAGGAACAGGCTCTGCTATTAAAAGTGAGGAAATCAAGACTTAGGGAGACTGAGTAATGTGTCCAAAGTCATGTAGCTAAATGGCAGATTCCAAGTTCCAGCCTAAGGCCAATGCTTTTAATAATCACATTATATTCACCCCCAAAGAGGAATAGGAATGTGTGGGTCCAGCTTAACGGCACTAATATTGGAGATGGCAGGCCTGTTATCATTTCCTTGTTTTCCATTAATTTAATAGTATTTTTTCCAGGCTAACTTGCCCCAATGGGTTGTATTCTCTGAGACTGAGCAGACATCAATTGACAGCAAAGAAATTTTACAACTATGCTAGTAAAGGTGGGGGTGGAGGTGGGAAGAGAGGCAGAAACTAGCTCCACACTGAACATGTTCCAGAGATATTCAATGACAGAGGTAATCTACATGAAAAGATGAAAGGGAGTAGGTTGAAGTTTTTCAGAAATTATATATTTATTCTTAGACATGATTCCAAACCTATCAAAATATTGCATGCTAAAAGAACATGAATAATAATGTCAAAGAAGGTAATAATTGTAATTAACATTTATCAAGCTTCATTCTGTGCCAGGCTCTAACATGGTACCCTTTCCCTTCTAACCTCCCTCTCTTTTTCAAATACATTTTTATTGAGGGCCTCCTATGTGTTAGGTGCTATTCTAGGTATTTCTGTGAATAGAATCTTGAATAAAATACCCATAATCCATGCAGGGGGGTTACTAATTATATATTGTCTTTTGGATACTTGAGTATAAGCTTTTTGGAGGAAAATTTGAAAATTTACATCAGAAGGCTTGAAATCATTTATAACATAAGACTGAGCAATTTCACTTTAGGAAATAATACTAAAAAGAAGTTATGTTAATTTTTCCTACAAGGATCCTCACCTTAGGGCTGTTTATAATAAATACAAACAAGCAAAATTTAAATGCAGAATAATTGTTATTTACATAAATGCATTTCTAGTATTATACAATAAAGTATTACTTCACCAACTAGAAATAATATAGAATTTTATGAAGTGAAATAGGAAAATAATCATGGCATTACAAAACATTATATGACATATGTTTTTATAAATTAAGACATAGAAAAAAATAAGAAGTCTAGCTAATCACCAAATTTATAGCTTAATAGAATTTCTGAATTATTTCTGAGTTATGAGTGATTCTAATTCTATGGCTTTTCATTTGTGTTTTCTAAATTCTTATAATGAATAAGTAGCACTGATAAAAAAAAATTGCTTTATAAATGTAGCCATATTCATTTTCTACTCCAGACAATTTGTTTTGAATCTTACATCTCCATGTATATTTGTTTCTGAACCTAATGTCTCCATATATTTCTTTAAAGCAGTGCAAAGAAACAGAGGTAAGAGTGTCAGTCACAGTGATCACTGTGTCATTCAGAGGTAGAAAGTCCAGTGGGGAGGTGGAAAACTAGATTCATATTAGTTCAGCAAAATATCACTGCACACCTAAGACCAGCTCTAACCACCAGGAACTTCAAATCATTATCGCCTCTTTGAGCCTTAGTTTGCCATTATGTAAAATGAGAGTATTGAACAGGACAGCCAGCTGGCCACCCTAGCTTACTGGCTAGCACCCTGACCCAACACAACAGTGATAGACTGCTTGAACCTTGACTGGACCTGATTAAAGGGAGAAAAAAAAAGGTAAAATGAGGGCATTGGAAAAAATGATATTTAAGGATACTGTTAATAATGAAAACTATTTTTCTGAATTAATATGATTGCAGCAATTTGAATGGAACTAGAGACAGTTAACCTAAGTGAGGTATCTCAAGAATGGAAAAACCACCACCATATGCACTCTGTAATAATTTGGGACTAATAAATGGGCACAGATGGGCACGGAGAGAAGTAAATGTCATTGGAAATGGAGAATAGAGAAGGAGAAAGAGAGATGTTAAAGAAATTGAGAATAGAGGGACTAGAAGGGGAGATGTTAAAACCTACCTAATAAGTACAATGAACCCTATGTGAGAAATGGACATGATAATAGCCCTGACTTGAGCATTATAAGACCTATCCATGTAACAAGAACATTTATATACTCTTAATATTTTTTAAATTATAAAAATAATTTTCCTTGCTCTAATGTCAATGACTATGGCTTCTAGGCCCCTAGGCATTCGTGGAAGTCCAATCTTTGACACAGCTTTGTATGGAAAAAATTCACACTTGTTGACTCCAAAGGGCCAGAGAGTGCTGCATTTGCAGACGTATCCTCATATGTTTTCTAAGTCCTATTAGCACATTTTCAACAAAGTTTTGATGCTTTTGTCACAGTTTGACAATCCTGCTGTGTGTTATTTTAAAAACAGTGGCTTCCCCCCCAAGCATGTGTTTTGGCTCCTAAGTAAAATATATATATTTTGTTCAATATATGTGCAATATTGCCACTTTCCATCAAAGCTTCAGGTGTCCTATGTACAGACAGACAAAATTCTAGGAAATGAAATGAGACCTGAATGCACTGGGGAATCTTGAAGCAGATTATTTTTCTATACACACTGAATATTCCACAGCAGTGTAGTCTGATAGGACTTTTATGATGATCAAAGTGTCCTATATCTGCACTGTCCAATATGTGGTTACTTGAAACATGACTAGTGCAAATGAAGAAGCAAATTTCAATTCCATTTTAATTACTTAAAGTCTAAACAGTCTCATGTGGCTAGTGGCTGCTACACTGTTGGATAGCTCAGGTGAGAGCCCTGCTATACCAAGTATGGTATATGGCCCAGAATCATTAGCATCGCTGGGGCTTATTAGAAATGCAGAATTGGGATGCAGAATCTCATTCCCTTTTGGAACCTCCTTAACCAGAATTGGCATTTTAACAAGATCCTCAGGTGATCGATAGGAAAACTAATGCATGAGAAGTACCGCTCTAGAGACAACTGTTCAAATTTCCACCTCATTGGATCAGTCAGTCAAGCAACTCATTGATCTTCCCATGAGTCAGCAGTACTAGTGTGTGCCCATGGCACCAGAGGCTAGATGAGGCATAGAGGGAATGCAGAAAAGAATGGCACTAGGCAGTAAGCATGGTAGATAAGAGAGAGAGCTCGGGACCAAACTGTCCTGGCTTTACATCTTTTGTATTAACCTGGATGGAGGAGAAGAACATTCTCCTCAGCAAAGTATCACAAGATTGGAAAAGTAAGTATTGAATGTACTCAATACTGATATGCAACCAGTAGATGAACAACTATGCCCTCATGAGAGAAAAACAAATTCAAGTGGGGGGAGGGAAGAACAGAGAAGAGAGTGGGGAAGAGAAGCAGGGAGAAGACTGGTGTGCTCTCATCTAATGGGCACAGTGTAGGGGTACATGGCACACCTTGTGGGTGAAGGGTTTAACTACACCTGGACTTTACCTAACAAATGCAAACCATATGACCTAATTGTTTATACCCTCATATTAATCTGAAATCTAAATAAATAAATAAATAAGTAAACCTGCCCTGGCAATACTTTTTTCCTAAATGTGTTACCTTTAGCAAGTTAATCTACCTCTCTTGTTTCCCCATCTTTAAACAGAAACAATTTGTGAAGAATAAGTGAAATAATACACATTAAATACTGAGCATGCACCTGGCACATAGCAGCGTCCAAAGAAGTCATCCTTGCTGCTGTTTTACTACCAAAGCTCTAACAGTGAAGCCGCAGGTGATTCTCACTCTGTAGCCAGTTGATGGACTCTTGTAGAAGATGGGGGTATAAACTACAGTCCAAGCTGAGATGACACTGAATCTCACATGGTCCATTCTCAGGGAACATCACTCTTTACCAACGTAGGTGTTGGAAGAGAAAGATCATGGACACAGTCTTCATTAAATACAATATAATCAACTTTTAAGACTAATATTTAATTTGTAAAGGTCATGTCCTCTGCTACAGGAGCTATGTATTGTTCTAATTAAAGCTCACATGATAATTCGTTTATTAAAAAAATATTTATGGATAACATAGTTCTGGGAGGTAGGCTATCATGGCAGTTTAACATGGATTCTGGAGCTAGACTACCTGGATTAGAAACCCAGTTCTGCCACCTACTAGCAAATTTTTTAACTTTCCTACCTTAGTCTCCTCATCCATAAAATGGGAATAATAGTAATATCAACCCACAGAATTATATAAACCTGCTGCATTTAAAGTACTCAGTAAAGTGTCAGGTAGTTCAGTAAATATAAGCTAAAAGGACACCAGAGGTGAATAAAATAAAAACATGCATATACCTCAAAAAAACCCTACCTCAATAGCTGATGAAAACCCCAAAACAATAAAAAATACCTGCATAAAGGTTATCCACCTAAGTAAGCATTTTCTTGTCTTCTCAAATGAGTTCTGCCCTGACTTTGCTCAGCTTTCAGACCAAATGTTGCAAGAACTTGTAAGTGCCAAGTGACAACAGCATTTATAATGCTTGTGAGACATAATGCACACAATTTAATATGGCGTAGACTGTGTCATCACCATTTGAAGCCGGGTCCTTTTCATATGCTCTGTAACCAAGTCTTCTTGGAAGGAATCCAGCACAGACTAAATTACACAGAACCAGTCTCTGTTTTGTTGGTGATCAAATTGACCCACAAAGTAAATTAAAAATTGTGGGAGAAATTGGAGGAATAAACTCAGCATTTGGGCTATGATGTGCAGACCATTCCATTAAACATCATTTCTCATTTTTCAGCATCACTGATAACCCAGAATATGAGCCTTTTGACATAAACAATGGCTAGCAAAATATCTACACCAAAATTAGAGGTCCTTTCCTCTGACTCACCCTGACCCCAACTGCAGAAAACATGGTTCTCTTGCATTGATTAGGGGTAGAGTTATTTTCAGAGGGTAATTCATCTGGTTTTTAGAGAATTTCATTAGCTGTATTTATGGACTTCCAATTTTCAGAGGAAATTTTTAAAAACTGAAACCATCCTGAGCATGGAATGTGTGGGTGCATATGTGTTTGACCATTTGGTTCCTCGAAATTATTATAAATTGTAGATAATAATTGGTTGTCTCAAGGACAACCCAGCATGTTCCACAGCCCCCATAACAAACTGGATGTTATATGGAGACCATGGAAAAGCTTTTGAAGAGCAGGTCTCCATATAACCGAAGACTGGCAAGACTAAAAACCCATCAACTAACTATGAGACCCAGTCAAACTACATAAATCTCTAAAGTTTTCTCATATGCAGAATTGGTACCAACCAGATATGGTGGTTGTAATAATTAAATAAGTTAGCAGTAGAAGCTTGCATTTACATCAGTGTGTATGAAGTGCAATTTAAGCACTTGTGTGTTACCTCATTACTTCTCACAGTGGCTCACAGGATATGCACTGTTATTTCCCCCTCACCTGTGTTGCACATGTGGGAAAACAAAGGCACTCACATTTCATGACATGGAGGAAAACCACAGAGCTGGTAAGTTTAGGAGGTAGCATTTAAATTCAGGAGGACTGACTCCAGAGCCCATGTGCTAACCCTTCTGCTAGGAGATGTTTGGTAAGGTCACAAGCATTTAGTAAGTGACCATTGATATTAGTTATTATTATATTTATGATAGATTAATGAAAAATATAGCAAAAACCATTGCTTATATCCCTCATTGTGCCTCTGTCCTGTTCTACAGAAGGCTAGGGCTCGCTGATACACTTTCATGGGCTAGAAAATCTGTGATTCATGTTCACAAGATGGGGCAAAGTAGTAAAAATGCAGGAGGCATACTTGAGCTCCTAGTATTTTAGGTAAGGAATTTCCCCCAGTCAGGCTCAGTGCCCGGAGCACAGTGGTTATGGCACCAGCCACGCGCACCGAGCCTGGTGGATTTGAACCTGGCCCAGGCCTGGTAAACAAACATGACAATCGCAATAAGAAAACAGCCGGGCATTATGGCAGGCACCTGTAGTCCTAGCTACTTGGGAGGCTGAAATAAGAGAATCTCTTAAGCCCAAGAGTTTGAGGTTGCTGTGAGCTGTGAGGCCACAGCACTCTACCGAGGGCGACATAGTGCGACTCTGTCTCAAAAACAAAGAATTTCCCCAAATCAAATCTGTCCCTTCTTTTTCATGTCAGTTTATGGGATGTAGAAGCTAATAATCCTGTGGGAGACTCTCTTTCACCTCAGCATCTCTTTGCCAGAGCCTCAGAGGTCCCCAGGGGGCTTTTCTATGCACTGCTGAGTCCTTCTGCTCTTAGAGTCACCCACAAGTCACCCTTAACGTTTAATGACAATCTTCCCATAGAACTCGGGCTCTCCTTCTTTCTTGAGAGAAGATAGCCAGAGAACTGAAGATTTTTAACTAAAAGAACTTCTCTTCCTCAAAGTCTTGAGCTTTGTCCTTCTTGAGAGCCTTTGCACAACTAGAATGCTCCCAGTAAGCTCTTGGCAAACCTAGCTCCCTTAACCCTCTGGTATCATCTTTAAAATCACTTTCTCAAAGGGGTCTGCTCTGACCATACAGGAATTATAAATCTCTTCCCTTATAACACTTTCATCAGCTTCACCTTATCTATTTCCTCATAGCTCTTACTTTTTGTTTTTGCTTTTTTGGAGACAGAATCTTACCCTATTTCCCAGCTAGGGTGTAGTGGCATCATCATAGCTCACAGCAACCTCAAACTCCTGGGCTCAAGTGATCCTCTTGCCTCAGCTTCTGAAGTAGGAGGGACTACAGATATGCATCACCACATAAGTTATTCTTTTTCTAATTTTAGTAGAGACAAAGGTCTCACTCTTGCTCAGGCTGGTCTCAAACTCCTGACCTCAAGTGATTCTCCTGCCTCAGCCTCCCAGAGTGCTAGGATGACAGGCTTGAGCCATTGTGCAGAGTCAATATTTTTTAAAAATCTTGTTAGCATATGCCATAGGTAAAGCCCCATGAGATAGCGCTCTTGTTTATCTTGCTCAGCACTGTCCCTCCGTCTTAACCATATCATGCTCAATAAACATTAAATCAACACATTATATGTTTGCTCCTCTCTTACATTAGCTGTATTCCTCAGGCTTTTCCCTAGACTTGTATTGTTGAAGTCTGTCCTAATTCATTGACTTTCTTTTTTTCAGGTTCTTCCTGATAGGCCCTCACTCATTCATTTCACAGATATTTAGTGAGTTCCTGGGACATTGGGACACAAAGAGGAATCAAACATATTCTGGTCCTTGTGGTACTTTTAGGCTATTGGGTCAGATAGGGATAGAAAGATATAGAAAGATGATTTCAAGTATGAATGGTAGAATGTTCTGTCTGCCACTGGTATTGTGATATACAGAGGGACTCTTAGTCAAATCTGGCTAGTAGGGGAAAACTCCTTGTGAGATCTGAAAGAGGACCTGATTTCTGAAGGATGAATGAGGGATAATCAAGTAAAGAATTTGGCACAAAGTGTTACAGAAATCATCATGGTTTTGTTCCTCGAAATTGTTATTATAAATTGTAGATGATACTGAGGAAAAGCCCTTGAAGAGCAAGAGCTCCAAATAACATTCATTTTGTTATTGAGGCCTATGGAACACTCTGGGTTATCCTAGAGACCAGAAGACTGGCAAGACTAAAGACCCATCAACTAACTATGAGACCTGGCCAAGCTACATAAATTTCTAAAGCAGTGGTCCTCAACCTGTGAGTTGTGACCCACAGGAACTGTATGAAAGGGCCGTGTCATTAGGAAGGTTGAGAACCACTGCTCTAAAGTTTTCTTATATTTAGAATAGAGATAACAGTTATACCAAACAAATATGTTGTTGTGATAAATAAGTTAGCAATAGATGCTTGCCTGGTTAAAGATCATGTGGTTAAGTGTGAAGAAGAGATAGAATAGGCTAGATCATGGATAGTCTTGAACCACTTACTGAAACTTGAACTTGATCCTAAAAGGAACAAGAGCTATTGAAGATTTTATCTGGGAGAATGACATCTTCAGGGAAGGTATTCAGTTTTTGTTTTGTTTTCTTCTAAGACAGGGTCTTGCTACATCGCCCAGGCTGGAGTGCAGCAGCTATTCACATGTGCAATCAGAGTTCACTGCAGCCTTATCCTGGGCTCAAGCAATCCTTCTGCCTCAGCTTTCTGAGTAGCTGGTACTACAGGTATGTGCTGGCTTATTTGGATTTTTATAGAAGCAAACTAACAGCCTCCGTTTCTTAAGCTCCTGAAAGGCAGACATTTGCACTTGGTCAAGTTTAAAAAAAAAAAAAAAAAAAAAAAAAGAATGATGACATCCTTGAAGAAGACAAATGATGTTTGTGTTAAGAAGACACAAAAAATTTTTCTGGAGCAGGCCTATCAAAGAAAGACTCTAGGCATGGGCATAATTACAGCTTTTTTTTTTTTTAAGACTGGTGTCATTTGCTTAAACTGAGAGATGATTTCACTCTGATTGGAAACCATTTCTGATTCAACTTAAATGACCTGCAGAAATACTTTATAACCATTCAGGGTCAGCATATTTGCAGATAAGCTAGACTAGTTAATAAACTAGCGTGTTTTGGTGCTGCAGAGAAAAATGCAAAATTTGAGTAAATGTAAGAAATGTCAGAATCAAAATCTGTGTGGCAGAAATTCACTGGGGAAACAAACCACTGCTGTGAAAACAGTAGTTCTCATTAACTTAACATTTAGGAATCACCTAATTAAATAAATCCTGGGATATTTCTAAGCTTAACTCATCATTTTGCTCTAAGAATAATCACATTTATAATTTCATTTACTATGTAGTTTTTCTTTAAGAGCAAAAGAGAAGTGAGATGGCATGGAGATGGTCTGGGCCAGTGGTCCTTCCTAATGCCTCAACTCTTTAATACAGTTCCTCATGTTGTGGTGACCCCCAACCATAAAATTGGTTGTCTTGTACTAATGGTGTCTTGTGACCATGTTTGATTTCTTCACAAGTAAGGATCAAGCCTATGGTTTGTGTGGCTCTGCTCAGCATCTACCACTTTGCATGTTGTAGATGCTTTCTAGAAAATAGTTAATGAATAATGAATCAATTAGCCAATCAATTCTGACTTCAATTTGTTTTCTGTTGGCATAGAAGATAGATACTGTCATAAAGACAATTTTAAAACATTTCCTGAAAGTAACCTATAACAAAATAATCTTTTGACACTAAAAAGGTCACATATACATATGTCAAAGTGACCATCATACAGAATAAAAGCAAAACTTAATATTTAACACTCATTAATTCAATGACTACTGACCCATTGACTGTGTTCCATGCACTACACATATGCGCATACCTGGGACCATGAATATAAAAGCGGGTATGAAACAACTGGGAAACAGATAATACACAAGCAACCAATAAATAAATTCAACAGTGAAGGTTGAGATAAATGCACTGAAGCACATGAATAGAACAAATTTCTACTCAACTTTTAAAGTTTGGCCCAAGTGTTATCAAAGGGAAGCTTCTCCCGGTGTCCCTACATGTAAAGTACTTTTTCCTGCCTCCTCTCATTAATCTTTCCATATAGCTTCCTTATAGGATGTATCCCTCTATATCCTAATCACAGGCCTGCTTTCATGTTGTGGTGACCTAGATTAGGATCAAGGATCTCACACACACAGCAGACTTTCATTAGAAATTTGTTGAAGGAAGGAAGGAAAGACCTGCATTGGCTCAGAAGGTATTAGAAGCCTGCAGGTGTTGTAACCGTCACCACGCGTAAGAAAAACACAGACCCCACTTCAGGCTCAAATCAGATGGTGATTTATTACACCTGTGCAGGTGGGTCACTGCCCCAAAGGGTAAACGGCTGCCAAGAAAGGCACAAGCTGATTTTTATACCCTTTTTATGCTGCTGTGGCAAAGCAAGCATGTACAAAAGTGGAACGTGGCCGGTTACAGGGCAGGGTTATAGTCAGGTGGTTGGCTCAGGGTTGCTACATGGTGGTTGGCATGGGGACAGCTTGGGAAACTCAGTAACCTGGGAAATTCTGCTTGAGTAAATTTTTACCATTGTTTTAACCATGGCTAGGGAGTCAAGGGAACTTGGAGAACTTCCTCATTAGAAACCTGTTCTCAGAATTAACCCAAGGGGTGGGGGCATGCTGGGGACCAAGGCTGAGACAGGCTGAGATAGACTCAGGTCTTTTGGGGGGCTGTTGGTCTATAGGGGGAACCCACTGCCATGAGTCTTTCTAGATATCAGCAGATATTTTGGCATTAACTTCATCAACTACTCCTGGTGTGACCCTATGGAACCACTTATTCAAGCTTGAATGGATGGTCATTTTCCAGCACCTATTGTGATGGTCCTCCTCTGACAGAACATGTGGGTAACATGTATCTAAGTGGCTCATGTTCTCCAGGAGAAGAGCAGCTCTTCACAGATCTGAGTGATCTGAGGATCCAAACATTTCTTAAATAGAAGGGTAAAGAACCAAATAAGGGAGCTAGTTGTCCAGAGCTGACTCTAGATTCTGGCTTTTGTAACTGAAGGGTTATCCACACAGAGTTGGCCACATAGCCTGGGAGTGAAGTGTTCTAGGCTCTGGAGGTGGATTTCCTGGATTCAAATCTGTAATCTGTCATCTGTCCTCCTAACAAGTTCACCTATTTGTTATCTTGGTAAGAAAAATTAAAACCTCACAGATCTACATTTCTATTTAAATAACAACTTGTTCCCTCTATGGAACACATTCAGGCCTAAGTTTATTTTGTAAAGGAGCAAGATAATGTTAGGATGAAGGGCACAGATTCTAGAGTCAAAGAGACCCACACTCAGGTGTTGTCTCTTCCACTTTCTGTTTATGTGACCCTGGGGAAGTTGCTTACTGGGTCTCAACTATGTTTATGTATAAATATAGATAATACTATATACTTCTAGGGTTGTGATGAGATTGAATGAAATGATGCACATAAAGGGCTTGGCTAATTTCTGGGAAATGGGAGCTTAATAATTGTTAGCTGCCACCACCATCATCATTGTTGGAAAGTGATTCTCCATGATTCTACATTCCTTGTGACAGCCTTTGCTCTTGATTATTCTTTCAAAGGTGTCTATGTGTCTGTCTTGCAAGATAGAGGTTGAATTTTTCTGGAGGGAAGATCCTGACCAGGCTAATATAGATACTATTTCCATCCAGGACAAAGACTGGGCAGGTTTGCTGTCAACACATCATTTCCATCAGGTTTAGGATTCCTAAGCTATGACACAGACCCACTGCAATGCAGTGTCTGTTTGGGTTCCTCCAAGGCATCCCATGGGATGTGGGGAACATGGGAAATTGGTGCAAATGGTAAACACGTGCCCTCTGCTATGCTGTGAGGAGGACAGTCCTTTGTCACTTTCTAGGAGTTTTGTGTCATCTGCCAGCATCTAGGAAGCTCTGGAAACCTAACTTGTTAGTTCATAAGCAAAGCAAAATCTTAGACTTTTCACAGTTTTTGATGATGATGATGATGATCAACTTGGGTGAAGAAAATGTTGAAAGCAACCATTAAGGTCTTTATTGTAAGTGAAACTTCCTGTTTAATTCAGAGGCACCATTCCCTTTGAAGACACTAATTATTTTACTTTAATATGTGGACTATGACTAATCTATTATACTCTCCGAATCATGTAGAAAAATGAAAATTAAATTGAAAGGGAAGATATTTTAAATGTCAGTAAACTTTGGTTGTATTTACTGGATATGAGTTAATCTAATTGATTAAATATAGAATTACATTTGTTATAAATTACAGGTTTGAATTATTCTTCTTAATAGAAACATGTTCATTTCTGCTGGTTTTGAACACACAGAATTCAAAATCAGAGCCACCCATGTAATTTGGTATACATATGTATATATAGTACTGTTATAATTTTGTTAAATGTGTTTCTTAATATGCTTATCTCTTACATTTTAGTTAAATGGTTTGGAATAAACCAAAATGACAACAAAAGTGATTAAAACATCTCTCCCAGAAAACTCATTTACAAAATGATCTTCCTTGATGTCTTAGTAATAAAATGATTTTATACCTAGAACCTCCAGTGTAATTTTCCTTCTTTTTAATTTTGTACGAGGCTCCTTTTATTCTCTTCAGGGATCCATCCTTTGTTACGTTGGCAGTCTAGGGGAGACAGTGAAGACAGAGTCATAGGGGTTAAGTAGATCTTGGTTTCAGTACTGGTTTCATCACTCATTAGCTTTGTGACTAACTTAGGGCTGCGAGCTCCAGTTTTTTCATCTGTGAAATGGGAATTATACTACCAACTGTAAAGAGTTACTCAGGGATTTAACAAAGATAATGCCTCAGGAACAGGCATTATGTGTGCCTATGAAATAAGAAAAGAACGAATAGATGATCTATGTAGTAAATGCTATTGATGCAAGAATTTTTTTGGCAGATGTAAGGCTGAATTTGAAAAAAGTTCCTGCCCCACAACTGCTCTTTGGAATTACGACTTTGGCTAACTCTGAAAGGTTAAAAAGGAAACATAGAACTTGTCTTTATTTGCCACCAGGATGATTTTAAAGATATTGTCTCTTTTATTTCTCAGTGATCCCTCAGTGAAGACCTGGACCAAGTATTTCTTTGATGCCTAAATTCCTAGATGACTTTATCTTGCCTTGAGGCATTTTTGTATTTTTGTACATGTACAATATCAGTCATGTAACTCTCCTCTTTTGCTGTGGCCACCAAGAAGCTCTGAATAAAACCTGTGGCTCAGTGTAAAAAATCCAGCAGTTCCAGTTTCATTAATATTAATCATAATGATGGGTTTGGCACCCATAGTACAGTTGTTACGTCCCAGCCACATGCACTGAGGCTGGTGGGTTCAAACCCAGACCAGGCCAGCTAAACGGTGACGACAACTGCAACACAAAAATAGCTGGGTGTTGTGGCAGGCGCCTGTAGTCCCAGCTACTTGGGAGGCTGAGGCAAGAGAATAGCTTAAGCCCAGGAGTTTGAGGTTGCTATTAGCTGTGATGCCACGGCACTCTACCAAGGGTGACACAGTGAGACTCTGTCTCTCAAAAAAAAAAAAAAAATCATACTGATGGTAGCTGTGTTTTGTAGCAATCATGTGCCAGGTATTGCTCATTAGTCATCTCTACTCTTCACATGGATCCTGTGAAATAGCTGTCATTACCCCATTTTATATATAAAAGAGGCTCAGAAAAATGAAGCCAATTTGTTTAGGGCCACATATGAGGTGAAGCTAAGATTTGACTCTGGGCAGTTCTGACCTGAAAATTCATGTTTTTTCTACAAGATCACTTTACTTCCAAAGTTTTAATCATCAATCCTGTCTAGATTTTCCTGAATCCCATTTTTTTGCTCTTTATAATATTTATTTTATTGGACACCTGCAGATGTCAGTCCTTCATCTCACTTTTCTATGTTAAAACATTGTTTTGTGATTTATATCCAGTGAGGTCTTTATAAAGTCAAAGATTCAGATTAGCAAATCTGCCTTTCAAAGCTAATCTACACAGCAAAGTCTGTTGTGTGTATGCAAGTAATATGTATTAGTGGAAATTAAACATGATCACACTACAGACACATGAGGTCAAGTCAAATTTTGACTATACCCCAATATTATGCAGTGTGGACAGCACCCAGAGATGCCAAATTAAAACAATCACACATGTGTATACACACACACACACACACACATACACACAAACCTATATACCTGTGCAACACATTCTCTTGGGCTTGAGATACTATCTGAAAATTCTGCATTTACAAAGCCAGCTTGTGCACTGGTCCTTTGCACCTGCCGCACTTCCTGCCTAGATTGCTTTTCCTGTCCCCATTTTCCTTATGTACTCCACTTCTACTCATTCTTTTTCTTTTTTTCAGTTTTTTTTTTTGGCCAGGCCTGGGTTTGAACCCACCACCTCTGGTATATGGGGCCGGCACCCTACTCCATTAAGCCACAGGTGCTGCCCCACTTCTACTCATTCTTTAAATGCTTGATCACCTTTCATGTTCACCCAACTCCAAGATTAGGTCAAACCCTTCTAATCCCCCTAACAGGTATGTTGAATCTTTCTCTTCAAAGTGTAAGATCTTCACTTTTTAATAAGTCAGTGAATTTTTGGCCAGTGGATTTTGATGGTGATGGATTCGAAGACTTTGAGAGAGAGAAATGGTTTTGAAATGAAGAGGGCTCACAACACACCCTTGACTTCCCAAGTGTTGAATTAATTGAATGTATAAACAAGCACTGGTGGGACATTAAGTGGACACTCACAATGCTAGACACAGTAACACTTTTTCAAATCAAGACTCTGATGCTAATTTCCCATGGTGCACCATCTCTTCCAGGGGTCTCTAAGCAACCGATACCCATCCTTCTCTCCTCCTGTTCTCTGGTGTGGTCTAGACGGCTGATCCAAGAAAAGGAGGCACTCTTCTGTGTCTCCAAACGACATCATCGTCAGCAGTTCAGAGTCACTAATTCTCAGACTCAGAGACAAGCACTGCCTCAGGGTCACATGGTACTGCTAAGTGGGCTTCTGAGACAAGCAGGAAGAACACTCAGGACTGGAGGGGCGATGAGGCAGAGAATGCTGGACTTGTCTGTGCTCTGCCTCCTCTTGACACACCTCCCCTCTTCTGCCTTCAAGATCTGTTTGAATGCTCAGGAATGCTGAGCCATGCAACTCCACATTACTGCCCTTTCTGGGTGATTTATTGAGTGGTAAGGTCCACAGAGGCATGTATCTACTAGTTGGGGAAGGAGAGAACCATTGCTCTGAGGAGGTTGGTCTTTGCAAATATAGAAAGCTTAAACAGGGTGTGGCATCAATATAGGGGCCTTACTAGATGATGGGATCAGATGCTTTCTCTTTTTTTTTCTTTCTCTATAGCAGGGGTTCTAAACTAGCAATCATTTTACTTGTCTGCTCCCAAAGGATATTTGGCAAAGTTTGGACATGTTTTTAGTTGTCACTTTGGAGAAAGGAGAGGTTGCTGCTGGCATTGTGACTGGAGGGCTGTGTTGCTGCTAAAGAACTCGCTGGCAACATGACAGCCCTTGTTCCACATGTCAATAGTGGTGATATTGAGAAACCCTGACCTTGGGTTTCAAAACCTCCATTTTCTTATCTGTAGAAATGGATAAAATAGTTCTTAACACTCACATCCACCTTGTGAGATAAGTGAATTACTTGTACAAAGTGCTCCTGGCCCAAAGTAAAGGCAACTAAACGTTAAAAAATATTAAGTCACTGCCCAGCTTTGAAATCCTCCCATTTCCCTGATGATTTCAAAATAACTGCCAGCTCTTCTCCTCCTGGTTTGGTTCTTTCACCAGAGAACTCTCATTCACCAATTTCTTGACCTTGAGCACAACCAACTCTGTCCTGTCTTAGGCCTTTGTACATGTTGGTCCTTCTCCCTAGAGGGCCAGTTCCCTATCTTTCTCTTTGGAGAGCCTCTTCTCTTTATTCTAGCCTCACTAGAAATGTCATCACCTCAAAGAGACCTTGTCTGACTGACCACACTACCTAAGTAGGACTCTGATTTTACTGTATATCATGGCTCCTTGCTTCTTGTACAGGCCTGGTCATAAATCAGGACTTACCAATTTGTTTGCTTATTGATGAATGTCCCTATCCCCCAGGGGATTGTGTGTTCCATGGGGACAGTTGCCATTATGCCTGTACTGCCTAAGCCTAGGACAGCAACAAATACTTAATAAATGAGTAAATGAATGAACTGGAGAGTGGAGAAAACCACTCTTTTTTGAGAGTGGAGGAAATGAAATAGACAGCAAAGACCCTGAGCCATCTTGGGAGTTAAGAGCATTCTTCAATCTTCCTTTTTCTTTTTTTTCCCTACTGTATTAGCAAATTATTTTTTCATTGTTTGGGATTCATTGAGGGTACAAAGAATTAGGTTAGGCTGATTGCATTTACTAGGTAAATTCCTTCTTATAATTGTATTCCACACCCAAAAGGTGTATCATATACCATGACCCCTCCCCCAACTCTTCCTCCTAACCTCTCCTCTCTCTGCTTCCTCATTCCCCTACCCCTCACCATGTATTAGGTCATCTATTGTCTTCGTATTAGAATTGAGTACATTGGATTCTTACTTCTCCATTCTTGTGATGCTTTACTAAGAAGAATGTGTTCCACCTCCATTCAGGTTAATACAAAAGATATAAAGTCTCCATCTTTTCTAGTGGCTGAATATACCACAGCTTACTAATGCATTCCTAGTTTGGTGGGCATTTAGGTTGATTCCACAATTGGGCAATTGTAAATTGAGTTGCAATAATAAACAGTCTAGTGCAAATGTCCTTATGATAAAAGCATTGTTTTTCTTCTGGGTAGATGCAGTAATGGGAGTGCAGGATCAAATAGGAGGTCTAATTTGAGTTCTTTGAGAATTCTCTATGCCTTCTTCCAAAAAGGAAGTTTACAGTCCCACCAGATGGGTAAAGTGTTCTTTTCTCTCCACATCCATGCCAGCATCTGCAGCTTTGAGATTTTTGTGATGTGGGCCATTCTCACTGGGATTAGGGGATATCTCAAGGTGGTTTTGATTTGCATTTCTCTGATGATTAGGGATGATGAGCATTTTTTCATGTGTTTGTTAGCCATTCATCTGTCTTCTTTAGAGGAGGATCTATTCCTCTCTCTTGCCCAGTGACATAAGGGATTTTTGTCTCTTTTTTCATTGATTAATTTGAGTTCTCTGTTGATCCTAGTTATCAAGCTGTTGTCGAATTCATAATATGCAAATATATTTTCCCATTCTGAAGGTTGTCTATTTGCTTTGGTTGCTGTCTCCTTAGCTGTACAGAAGTTTTTAGGTTTAATTAAGTCCCATTTGTTTATTTTTGTTGTTGCAATTGCCATGGAAGTCTTCTTCAAAAATCTTTCTCCAGCCCAATATCTTCAAGTGTTTTTCCCACACTTTGAGAATTTTTATTGTTTCATGCCTTAGATTTAAATATTTTATCCATCTACAATCAATTTTTATGAGTGGAGAAAGCTGCAAATCCATTTTCAGTCTTTTACATGTGGTTATCCAGTTCTCTCAGCACCATTTATTGAGTGGGGAATCTTTTCCCCAGTGTATGTTCTTGTTTGGTTTATCAAAGATCAGGTGTCTGTAAGATGTTATCTTATGTTATCTCATGTTCTATTTGGTCTTAAATGTCCTAAACGTCTATGTCTCTATTTTTGTGCCAATTCCATGCTGTTTTGATCACTATGGCCTTGCAGTACAGCATAACATCTGATAGGCTGATGCCCCTGGCTTCATTTTTATTACTAAGAATTGCCTTGGCTATATGGGCTTTTTTCTGGTTCCATACAAAATAAAGAATTATTTTTTCCAAATCTTGAAAGTATGATGAAGGTATTTTAATGGGGATTGAATTGAATCTGTAGATAGCTTTGGATAATATAGACATTTTGACATTGTTGATTCTTCTCAGCCATGAGCATGGTTTTGTTCTTCCATTTGTTAATATCTTCTGCTATTTCTTTTCTTAGGGTTTTGTAATTTTCTTTATAGAGATCCTTCACCTCTTTTGTTAGGTATATTCCTAGATATTTCATTTTCTTTGAAGCTACTGTGAAGGAAATTGTGTCCTTGATTGGCTTCTCAACTTGGCTGTTATTGACATATATAAAGGCTACTGATTTGTGGACCCAGGAGAAGAAAAGAAATAACCAAAATTAAATCAGAAATTAATAAAATTGAAAATAAAAAATCATTCAGAAAATTAACAAAACAAAAAGTGAGTTTTTCAAAAAAATACATTAAATTGATAAACCTTTGGTTAGACTAACTAGAAATAGAACAGTGAAATCTCTAGTACCCTCAACCTGAAATGATATAGGAGAAATAACAACTAATGCCACAGATATATAAGAAATCACCTCTGAATACTACCAGAAATTCTATGCTCAGAAGTTTGATAATGTGAAGGAAATGGATCGATATTTGGAAACACACCCTTTCCCTAGACTTACCCAGGAAGAAATAGAGCTCCTGAACAGACCAATTTCAAGTACTGAGATTAAAGAAACAATAAAGAATCTTCCAACAAAAAAATGCCCTGGTCCAGATGGCTTCACACCAGAGTTCTATCAAACCTTCAAGGAAGAGCTAATTCCCGTACTGCAGAAATTGTTCAAAAAAATTGAAGAGGAAGGAATCTTTCCCAACACATTCTATGAAGCAAACATCACCCTGATACCAAAACCAGGAAAAGACCCAACCAAAAAGAGAATTTCAGACCAATTTCACTAATGAATATAGATGCAAAAATTCTCAACAAAATCCTAGCCAATAGATTACAGCTTATCACCAAAAAAGTCATACATCATGATCAAGTAGTTTTCACCCCAGGGATGCAAGGCTGGTTTAACATATGCAAGTCCATAAGCGTTACCCACCATATTAACAGAAGTAAAAACAAAGACCATATAATCCTTTCAATAGATGCAGAAAAAACATTCAATGAAATCTAGCATCCTTTTCTAATTAGAACACTGAAGAGTATAGGCATACGTGGCACATTTCTGAAACTGATAGAAGCTATCTATGACAAACCCACAGCTAATATTGTACTGAATGAAGTAAAACTGAAAGCTTTTCTTTTTAGAACTGGAACCAGACAACATTGTTCTCTGTCACCATTACCATTCAATATAGTGCTGGAAGTTCTAGCCAATATAATCTGGCAAGAGAAGGCAATAAAGGGCATCCAAATGGAGGCAGAGGAGGTCAAACTCTCACTCTTTGCTGATGATATGATCTTGTACTTAGAGAACCCCAACAACTC
>CAUYRH010030533.1:0-37194 GCA_963574655.1 Perodicticus potto | reverse complement strand
GATATAAATTTGCCTCATAATAGGGATGTATACATTGGATACTTTTTCTTCCATTCTAGAGACACTTTGCTAAGGAGAACCTGATCCAGCTCCATCCATGTAAATATGAAAGAGGAAAAGTCACCATCTTTCTTTATGGCTGCATAATATTCCATGGTATACATGTACCACAGGAGTTTACAATTTTCATCTTTAGCTTTGGTTTTCACCAGCTTGGTTATTATGTGGTTTTTCTCTGTGTTTATTCTGCTTAGAGTTTTTGGAGTTTTTGGATCTGGCAATTGAAAACTGTCATTAAATTTGGGGGAAAAATTTTGATCATTACTTCTTCAAATTAGACTGTTTGATATTGTCTCACACCTCAGTAAGGCTCTGCTTTTCTCTTCTTTTTTTGTATTATGTTCAACTGTGCATGCTTTAAGTTAGGATATTTACTTTTGACCTTTCTACAACTTTTCTCATGTTTTCTATGCAAAGTTCAATCTGCTGTTAAGCCCAGGTGATTAGCTTTTATTTTATGCATATATTTTTCAATTTTCAATTTTAGTTGTATACATTTGCAACTTACAGTTTTTATTTCTTTGTGTAGACATTGCATCTGTTCACTTATTCTCTCCATCTTTTTCTCTAAATCTTTGAAAGATTGAATACAGCTGTTTGAAAATCATTTTCTTTTTTTTTTGAAACAGAGTTTCACTTTGTTGCCCTGGCCTCAGCCCAGTTCACAGCAACTCAAATTCCAAACTCCTGGCATCAAGCAATACTCAGCCTCCTGAGTAGTTGAGACTATAGGTGCCTGCCACCACACCCTGCTAATTTTTCTATTTTTTAGTAGAGTTGGGGTCCTGCTTTGCTCAGGCTGGCCTGGAACTCCTGACCTCAAGTGATCCCCCCACATCAGCCTCTCAAAGTGCTAGGATTACAGGTATGAGCCACCCTGCCCAGGCTGTTGAAAATCTTTATTTGCTAAATTCAACTTCTATCATCTCTGGATCTGTTTATATTATCCATGTTACCGCCTTTGGGTTCAGGTTATATTTTGTATGTTTGGTAATTTTTAGCATATACTAGCTATTGTATGTATATATACTCTGCTGATGTGAGTATGAATTATGCTGATTCCTTTGAAGAGTTTTCAGTGTTTTTCTGATTGTCAGTTAATTTAGCAGCAGATAAGCATCATCTTGAAGCTTTGTTTTAAGCTTTATTAGAGAGGGTGGACGGGATCACTCACTAACAGATCTGGGGTTTCCTCACAACGGCACTCTTAGTTTCAGACCAGACATGTCGTGTGCGTCGTATGTCTAGCAACAACCCTAACCTCTCTTTAGAGGTGCAAATAGCATCTTCAAAGTTGTGACAACCCCAAAATAACTCTAAACATTGATAAATATCCCCTAATTTTATCCCCTCACTAGTATTTATTTTTTGCCTTATTTTCAGGGGTAAAATTGGACTCAGTGGAGAATCACTAGATTAGAATAACACTACGGTGCCTTAGCAATTACATCTTAGCAAAGTTTTGGGGATCCCATTGGAATACTTGGGGTATATGGCAGGGTCTTGCTGCTCCAGCTGTTTGAAACGTTGACATCTCCATTCATCTAACAAGCCCCAAGTTTCTTTGATAGACCTCATGGAGCCTTATTCTTTGCAGAAACAGCATTATATTTTGCCAAAAAATTAAGGGATTCTCCATGCAGACATGTAAAGCTTTATCTCTGTGAAGCTCTGTCTTCCCCCTGTATCCTGCTCTGCAAATTCCATTCTTTTTAGCAGCTTAGAACCCAGCTTTCCCTTTGGACTCTTCTTTTTCTTTTTTTTTTGAGACTGAGTCTCACTATGTCGCCCTCAGTAGAGGGCTGTGGCGTCACAGCTCATTGCAACCTCAAACTCTTGAGCTTAAACTATTCTCTTGCCTCGGCCTTCCAAGTAGCTAGGACTACAGGTGTTCACCACACCACCCTGCTATTTTTGTTATTGTTGTTGTTTAGCAGGCCCAGGCCATGTTCAGATCTGCCAGCCCTGGTGTATGTGGACGGCCCCCGAACCATAGAGCCACGGGTGCTGGGCGCTTTGGACTCTTCTTATATAGTAGCTTGGAAAATGCCCTCAGGCAGAAAGTTGTGCTGAGCTCTCCCTGTGAATTTCGCTTCTGCTAAGGATCATAGCTCTGTGCTATATGCTTTTCAATGCTTGAAAACATTGTTTCATAAATTCCGTTCACTTTTGCAGTTGTTTATAATGGGAGATTATGTCTGATAGTTATTACTTTATCGAGGGAAGTTGCTGTCTCCTCATTCTAGTGCCACATTTTTTTCAATTAATTTGAATTTGTAATCATAAGTTACTATCAAGCATAAGAAGACAAAGAAGCTGGCAGGATGAAACAAAACATCAGGTAACTGAAAAAAAAATCCAATATTGTATACGTTCGGGGTATTTTCAATTAACAATGGTGACTCTGTGACAGTTAAACCTCTTTGTTTGAGATTCCACTTGGCTAACACAGGACCTGGGATGCATGGCACTATGTTATGATAATATAATTATTTGTATGTAATGGGATTAAGAGTCCCATTCAATTATTTATCAAAGGTAACATAGATCATCTGATAACCTAAACCCCTCCTTTAAGTGAAGAAACTGAAACCCAGTGTGGGTAAGTAATTCATTTAGAGCCACACCAGTAGTCAATCTCAGAACTGAGGTTTTTTTTGAGACAGAGTCTCATTTTTTACCCTCGGTACAGTGCCGTGGCATCAAACTCTTGGGCTTAAGTGATTCTCTTCCCTCAGCCTCTCGAGTAGTTGAGACTACAGGCACCTGCCACAACGCCCGGCTATTTTTTGGTTGTAGTTGTAGTTGTCATTGTTGTTTAGTAAGCCTGGGCCAGGTTCGAACCCGCCAGCCCTGGGATACATGGCCGGAGTTCTAACCACTTGGCTACGGGCACTGAGCCAGAATTGAGTCTTAAAATTGGACTTTTTCCCCCTCATCAGTTCACCAGGCTCAAACCCCGGACCTCTAAAGCTCACCCTTCTCCCACTCACAGTTGAACTCTGGATGTAAATTGTCAGACCAGAGCCTGTTGCCTCCTCTTGGTTCATTTTTACGTGAGTTAATAAACCCCTGTAATAAAGAGTTCACTGTAATGGAAAGAATATTGGCTTGAAGGTGGGTGGTAGGGGTTCTACCCAACCGTGGTCCCTGGTACCCCTCTGGTCTGAAAACCGGCGGAGTGCTCTGAATCTCCATTTCTCCCTCTGAAGAATTAGCCTATACCGTTTTTAATGTTCCCACCAGTTCTAACATCCAACAGGTTATAGGAACATGCAGATGTTTACCTCTACGAAGAAGGTGATACAAGTTGAAGGGAATACGGATTGTTTTATTCCTGTGACTGAACATGCGAGCAGCTGTAATTGTGGGGGGACTGTTCTCTCCTGCTGTGTGTGCCTGTGTGTGCACACACACGTGTGTTTGGGAGAAGAAAAAGGGAAAGTATGTATGCAAAGCATTATGGAACTTTGATGGGAGGTTTGGGATGTGTGTAAGAAAGCTGACAGCCTGTCATATTTAATGAGGCTTCTAGGATGCTAAATCATCACGACCGAGAAAGGCTGTGATATTTTGCCCTTTAAACCTCACAACATTTATTAAAGTGCCTACTTATTAGTAAGCATTTCTGTATTTTTCCCTTTCTGTATTTAGCGAGGAAACGTATTTCTAGAACTTTTCGCTATTATAGAAATGAACTGTGCAGTGGTATGTCGAGTTTAGAAAAACACACTTGAAAGTTCTTTGGTCTTCTTTTTTTCTAATTTTGCTTGCACTGGGTTGCTTTTGCTACGTAAGTGGTACCTGTTGTGTTTGGTGAGTTCAGAAGTGGTCTCAATGAGGTCAGAGCAAGAGCAGAAGCAGTGCTTGGGCACAGAACCGTTGAAATGAAACTGTGAACAGAAATGTTCTTGCAGCTTGAGTTATTTCCCCAAGTGCTTCCAGTAGATGTAACTTTGTAACTCTCCTCTGCAGTCCCGCAATTAATATAACAATTCCTCTCCTTCCATGCACAGGGATAGATTTACTGAGCTGTTAATAAGATTTTTCTTCTTCTTCTTCTTCTCAGTGATGATTTATTTAAATTCTCCAACTAATTGTAATGTAATAATAAAAAAAAGAATTTGCACACTGCTTTGTGGAAGCTATATTCATCTTCTCCAAAAACACTGCAGTATTCAACACTGTGCAAAAGTGGCAGCAACTATAACTGGATTTAATTAAAAACAACAAATCATTCAGTCCGTAGTGATGGGTGCTGCACACAGCCTGCTGGAGACCTAACTGACGTCAATGGTGTTTCAATCTTAAATATTTGATTGGATGGAATCATGGAGGTGATGCCCAGGCTTCAACTTGGCTTGACAAGGTGTCATTTGAGGAAGTGGTGGCTTTCTTTTGATCTTGGGACGGCGAGAGGTGACAAGCCAGGAGAAGATGGCGTTAACTTGTGTTTCCCTTTAATTGTGTGTGTGTGTGTGTGTGCGCGCACACACACACAGAGAATGCATTTAGTAGATAAAGCCCAGTAACATGGAAAGGATTTTCTGGGGAAGCCAGTTACTACTAATTATCTGTGATGCTATGAGATTTTTACTTAACTCTCTCATGCAGGGCGAAAATGGACTACGAAGTGTTGAGACTGATGTGCAGCCATTCCCGGCCCAGCCATCGTCCAGCTCTTCCTTGGGATCTTCGGAAGCCACAGCGTCTCCGAGGTTCTTCTGCACCATTTCTCCTCTCTTCCAGGCTGGGTTAGGGAACAGTCTGTGACCTGGTCACGGACAGGTAGAGTGAGGAGGAAGATGTGGACAGGTGGGGTCAGCTCATCCTAATGAAATGGCCATGAAAGGTAGATTTTATTTTGAAATAAGTATCTGACTGCTTAGGCTACTTGCACTAATAAATGTTTCTGGTTCTAAAAATCCCCAAGAAAAGAAATTATGCAATGCCATGGAGGCACCTTGGAAACCGTACATGCAGTATACGCATGTTTACAGTAAGTCCTGCCTCTGTGGATTCAACCAAACATGCATTGAAAATATTCGGGGGTGGGGTGGGAGGAAGGAGTGGCTGCATCTATGCTGGACATGTACAGACTTCTTCGGTCATTATTCCCTAAACAATACAGTCTAACAACTATCCACGTAGCATTTGCTTTGTCTGATTTAAAGTGTGCAGGAGGATGTGCTTAGATCATATGCAAATTCTACACCAGCTGTGGATCTTGGCTGCCTTGAGGGGCCCTGGAACTAACCCTCTGTGGATGTGGAGGAGGGCTGGATAAACACCAAAGGAGAAGGTGCGACTGGTTCTTCTACGTAAATCGGCTTTCACCGGGAGGTCTGGCTAACAGCGCTCAGGCTGACTGGCCAACGTGCACACAGGTTGAGTCTCTGCAGCAGCCACTCGGCAGGCTGGACCGACGTGCCCGCCGGGGAGCTGAGCTGGAGGAGCCCGGCCGGACGCACACCTGTCACGCTCCTCTCAGGCGCCCAGACGCCCGTTCCCAGGCCCAGCTTTCAGTGTTCCTCCGTTTCTTCATGTGTCCGTAACCATCTGTTTACTCCGTTTTTCCATCTTTTTGACGATTATGAATTTTTTTTAGTATCAGTTGACTTGTGTCAGGTAACAACCTCTGTTAGGGATATCACTTTTAGACTAACAAATAATTGTAAGATAAATAACACCCTGCTTTATAAGACACTTCAGGCATCTTCCTGTAACTACAGGGAGTGGGGAGGCAAGGAGGGGCACAAAGTGACTTCTTGTGACAAATATTCCCTAATTCCTTCTCAGTCCAGACTTGGCCCCAAGGTCAGAATTCCTCTCTAAGACAAACTGGAGTGGTTTGTACCCCAAGCCCTTCAGTGAACCTCACTTACTTATAAAGACAAAAGGCTGAAATGGAACGAAAAATGCGTAAATTTTGCCAGCTTAACTATTTCCTCTATGAAGGTAGAAAATAGCCTGCTTAATAATAGGACACTGTTGTCGATGTGAATCTGAAAGATAAACGGAAGCTTGGCTTTCGCAATAAGCCTTGAGCGAAGGCTGAGCGTTTACACAAAGGCACAGGCCCTTGTCCTCGGTCTGTGTGAGACAGGCTGTGAATTGCCGCAGATTCCCTGGGCAGGACTGAAATGCATGGGGAGGATTCAGAAGGTGGCATAGAGGTTTAGGAGTTTCTAAATGTACAGACCACAGTAAGCGTCTCATACTGCTCAAATAGCACTTCCGTTTTTTGTTTTGTAGCTCATGGTCGGTGATCTGTTTATGCTCCTGCCCGGGTCGTAGGTAGTTACAAGAACAGACTATTCCATGCTCAGTGGCGTGAAGGCCCGGGGAGGGTGGAGTGTTAGCAGGAGCTCCCTAGAGCAGCAGAATGGAGGGGAAGCAGGGCACCGGGCAAGGGCCTCCACCAGAGAGGACGAGCCTTCCACGGTGAGCCAAGCTGTGCTGTTCTCCAGCAGCTGCGGGTGGAGAAGTTGCTTCATTACCCATGAGAACTGGCCATCTCAGGAGCTGCCCAGTCAGTGACCCAGAGCGGGAGCTGGGGCAGGGCAGGCTGGTGGCTCTGCCACAGGAGACTCTGTTTTCACGGAGGTCCTGAGTTTGTTAGGCCTGTGTCATGCATCACAGGATTCTACATGCATGAAAGCTGAGGTTCTAAAGCAAACACGGTCACTTACCTGCCCTCTTAGTTTTTTCTTCTCTTCAAAACAAGGAGGGAAATACGAACATCTTGAAGGGAAGGCACCTCTCACAGGAGGACACCCTGGGAATGGTGACGTGTGCAGCCGCCATTAATCCTGCCACAGGCATTGGCCACCTTGTCACCAGAGGTGGGCCTCGCTCAGTGGGCTTTGGGTTTCACAGCTGAACCTGAGGCATCTGTGAGCTCAGTCAGTATTTACTGAGTGTCTGCTAGGTCAAGGTGCCATGTAGACAGAAAAGAGAAAACTTTGGAAAACACAGACACTACTGCGATGGTTGATGTTGTGTCAACTTACCATGGGCAGCCCAGATGACACATTCTGAGTGTATCTGTGAAGGAGCATTCCAGAGGAGATCGGCATTTGAATTGGTGGCCTCAGTAGAGCAGATGGCTCTCCCCAGTGTGGGTGGCACCATCCTGTCTGTCTTACGCCCAAGGAGAACTTTTCTTTTTTTTTTTTTCTGCCTCACTGCTGAAGCTGGGACATCCCATCCCATCTCCTGCAGCTCTCAGATTAGGGTCTACCTGTTGGCTCCTCAGGCCTCTAGCTCTGATTGAATTACACCTGTTCTCCTGGGTCTCCAGATGGCAGACAGCAGAATGTGGGGCTTCTCAGCCCTTTTGACATGTAAACTAATTCCTCATGATGGATCTACATCTATCTGAATTTCCTTCTATCCTTCTACTGCATCTGACCAACTACCCTTAAGGAACTTTGGGTTTGGAGGGAAACTTCCTTCTTATTTGCCTGCCTACCCTCTGCACCTGTTACGTTATCATTTTACTGTGTTTTGGGGGCACCCTTATTAATGCACCAGCTGCTGTGCTAACTAAGAGGAGATGACGATTCCTGCAGTGAAATCAAGCTTTCCATCTCACTTGGGCCTGGGAAAGATGTGCATGGATGTGAAGAGACCACCATGACTAAAGCTCTCACAAGAAAACAACAGGTTGGGGGCAGCTCCTGTGGCTCAGTTAGTAGGGCGCTGGCCCCATATACCGAGGGTGGCGAGTTCAAACCCAGTCCCGGCCAACTTCAACAACAACAAAAAATTAGCCGGGCATTGTGGCAGGCGCCTGTAGTCCCAGCTTCTTGGGAGGCTGAGACAAGAGAATCGCCTAAGCCCAGGAGTTGGAGGTTGCTGTGAGTTGTGATGCCACAGCACTCTACCAAGGGTGATAAAGTGAGACTCTGTCTCTTAAAAAAAAGAAAACTACGGGTTAGAAAGTGGGGGGGGGGGGGAACCTAAGGGAAATAAAATAAAGTTCATCTAAAAAACATCCTTTTCCAGAGATTTTTAAGTGCCATGAGCAGCATATTTACCTTTAATTGCTTTTTACTCTCCTGTAACCCTGAATTTTTGTTGGGCTCTAAAAATAGAAGCTGTGAAATCCTTCCAAGACCTTCCCAAAACAACACATTTGAGACCACATAAAAGTATTTTATTACGACGTCTGGAGCCTGATTTCCTTTCATGTGTGAGATGAAGAGTTCAAAGTCATGTCTACTGAGAGCAACCTTCTCCAGATCAACACAGACTGTGGCCTCGCACCCTGGGGTGTGCAAGAGGTGCCCGGGTTACGGGCGATTGTTCCCCGGCAGAGTTAATCTGCTGCGGACAGCCTCTCAACAGGGATGTCCTTGCAGGTTAAGCCTGGGCAGGTCTGTCCCAATTAGTGACTGAACATTTGGTGGCATTTACTCAGATTTTTCTGCTTTCAACGCACAAAAGTAAGTCAGCTGATAATTTTCCCTTTGCAAGGGGATCCTGCAGGGACTCTCCATTTTGTTTTTATTTTTAAATGGCTCCAGCATAAAGTTCCAAAGTAATTAAGCTTATTATTGAACGCTTAATGTGTATGATGTGAAAATAAAATATGAATCCCTTATTTCAAACTGAGAACAGGGAAGTTCTTATGAAGTACACCAAGGAACTCAAAATCTGCCTAATTAGTTTTTGAACTCTAGAGCAGTAACCAGTGGAGGAACTTACTTAAACCCAAAGGAAAAGGTGGAAAAATGTTCTGAGTGGAAAAAAAAAAAAAGAAATCACTCAGTTTGAGGTTTGTAAATTCTAATTATGATAGCTCAGCTTCATTAAGATTTGAGAATCTTAGGAATATTGGTTACCACATGATTTAATTTATTAATGTTTCCAAACTTAATTTCAGTTTATATTGGGGAGTTAATCTTAGATTTTTGGTATAAAGTTAAGTTTACCTGCAGTTTTATCTACATACAAATTTAAAAAGTTTTTTTAACTCAAAATTTTAAAAAAATTCCAAAGGTGAGGATCGGGCTCAAAAGAAGAATAGTTACATATAGGCTGGGCGAGGTGGCTCACACCTGTAATCTCAGCACTCTGGGAGGCCAAGGTGGGTGGATCACCCGAGCTCAGCAGTTTAAGACCAACCTGAGCCAGAGGGAGGAGACCTTGCCTCTAAAAATAGATAATCGTGGCTATTTTGAGAGTTTGAGGTTGCTGTGAGCTGTGACGCCATGGCACTCTATTCAGGGCAACAGAGTGAGACTCTATCTCTCTCTCTTTCTCTCAAAAAAAAAGTATAGCTACATATTTAGGATTGATGAAGTTGAGCTCTAATTTTGTTTTGTTTTGCTTTTTGAGACAAAGTCTCACTTTGTCACCCTCAGTAGAGTGCCGTGGTGCCATAATGCACAGCAACCTCAAACTCTTGGGCTCAGGTGTTCCTCTTGCCTCAGCCTCCCAAGTAGCCGGGACTATAGGTACTGGGCACAATGCCCAGATAATTTTTCTATTTTTAGAGACAGGGTCTCGGTCTTGTTCAGGTTGTATTTGAACTCCTGAGCTCAGACAATCCACCCACCTTGGCCTTCCAAAATGCTAGGATTACGGGCGTGAGCCACTGTGCCTGGCAGTTTATTTAATTTTGAATGACGTAACGCTCTTATGAAAGGTAGATGATAGTCATATCAAAACCAAGGACTCTAAATTAAAATGTGCTGCCACAGTAATTCTGAAAAACAAATAAGCACAAGCATAGAAATGTAGTATGTAATAATGTTTCAGATTACCTTAGCGTGTGCAGGTGGTTTGCTGTTAAACCTGGGCTCATGTGTCCAGGAATAAGCAGGCTGTTGCGTGATCTCGGTTGGCCTTGGCTGGCTGGTTGATGGCTTTCCCCCCCATCATGTTTTCTTGCTAAAGAAGCACATGGTCCTTGACTAATAGTGTTTTTTTTGTTTTTTGTTTGTTTTTTGAGGCAGAGTCTTACTTCCTTGCCCTCAGTAGAGTGTCATGTTGTCATAGCTCACAGCAACCTCAAACTCTTGGGCTCAAGCAATCCTCCTGCCTCAGCTTCCTTAATAGCTGGGATTACAGGCACCCACCACAATGCCCAGCTAGTTTTTTCTAATTTTAGTAGAGATGGGTTTCACTCTTGCTCAGGCTGGTCTCCAACTCATGAGCTCAAGCAATCCACATGCGTCAGCCTCCCAGAGCTAATGGTGGTTTGACTTAATTTTTGTCTTTGACTTTACGGTGGTGCAAAAGCAATATGCATTCAGTAGAAACTTTACTTCAAGTATCTAAACACCGATTCTGTTTTCCACTTTGATTTATTCAGTAAATGACACAAGATATTAAACAGTGTATCATAAAATAAGATTCATGTTAGATGACTTTGCCCAACTATAGGCTAACGTAAGTGTTCTGAGTATGTTACATGTAGGCTAGACTATAAGCTATGATTTCAGTAGGTTAAGTGAACCAAATGCATTTTCTCCTTATGATATTTTCAACTTAGGATGGCTTTATTGGGACATAGCCCAGTGTAAGTGAACAGCATCTGTACTGCAAAAGAGACTAAATGGCTGGGCCAGGTGGCTCACGCCTGTAATTCCAGCACTCTGGAAGGCTGAGGCAGGTGGATTGCTTGAGCTCAGGAGTTCTAGACCAGCCTGAGCAAAGTGAGACCCTGTCTCTACTAAAAACAGAAAACGAATGGGCATTATGGAGGGTGCCTATAGTCCCAGCCACTCGAGGGGCTGAGGCAAGAGGATTGCTCAAGCCCAAGAGTTTGAGGCTACTGTGAGCTGTGATGCCACAGCACTCTACCAAGGGTGACAAAATGAGACTGTGTCTCAAAAAAAAAAAGAAAGAAAGAGAGAGAGACTAAATGGACGTAGGAGCATTTGCATTATGTTTTATTGGTTAAATGCTTCTCGAGGCCAGTGCAGATTCCCAGGATGGGGAGTGGACCTGCTTCTTTAGTGAGAGTTGCTGTGAAGAAAATGCAATCAATTTATGCCACCTTCTCTAAAGAGCTGGGGTCAGGCCAATGTGGGGCCATAGAGGGTGGGATGGCCCTGGGAGAGGGAGGCCATTTCCCAAAGCCTCAGCTCAGTGTGGGCTTCAAAAATGACACGTTAATTACTTAATAGAAGGTTCTCCTGACAGATTCCCACCAAATTTGTTGTTGGAGGAAGGCTAGACTTTCCTTAATAATTTTTGCATTTCTAGAGAGAAAAAAAAAACAGTCCACAATGGCAAATGCTGTTTGCTGTTCTGTCTTCACACACTTTCATTGTAGTATTACGACTACCAACCTCAAAGCCCGAAAGTGGCCTGGGCTGCTCGGCCCAGTGAGGGAGCCCAGTTGAGGCAGCCCTGCAGAAGACTGACGGTTCCGTGGAATCATCTGGGTTAGGGAGGGAGGGAGAGTGCAGGGAAGCACAGCTGGGACGGGATGCAGATCCCTGTTTGTCTGGGTGGAAATGGAGCACCAGGCGGGTCCGGTGGGTACAGGATAACGTGGCTGGTAAGGTCTCCAGCTTTAAGTTCTGCCTCCCCTGCTTGCTAGTTGGGGTGACTTTAGCCTGCTTCCCTAACCTGTCTGTGCCTCAGTTTCATCATTTTCAAAAGGGAATAAAAAATTTCTGCCCTATAAGATGGTTAGGAAATTTGTGCAATAGTAAGAACGAAGCTTTGAGCACAGGCTCGGTGCACAGGAGCAACAGCAGAGGTAAAGGGAAAAATTTACCCTTCACACTCAGAAGGTTTGCTGAAATACCAACTCACAAAGGCAAATTGGAGAAAAGGCAAACAAACCTATTTGAGCATAGTTTTGCCTGACATGGGATGAGTCAGAATGAAGACCCAACCTCTAATGGGTGTAGAAGCTCATATACCCCATGATGAGGATACAGAAAGAATGTGGGGTTAGGACAGGTTACAGATGGAGGGGAAGAAAAATTCTTCTGTGGCAATACCAATGTCTTCCTATAGTGATTAAGAAAATACCATGAAGGCTATGTTTAACAGTTCGATGAAAATATTTCAGATTATATATGAAGTCAGCACATTGTGCCCCATGATTGCACTAATGTACACATTTACGATTTAATAAAATTATACAAATAAAATAAAATAAAATAAATACCTAAAAAAAAAAAAAAAGAAAGAAAGAAAAACGTTCAACCCCACACCAAGGCATGGAAATTAAATAACCTTATGCGTAATGACAGTTGGGTGCAGGAAGAAATAAAACAGGGCATCATTAACTTCCTCGAGCAGAACAAAAATGAAGCTACCAAACCTGTGTGATACAGCAAAAGCAGGCCTGAGAGGCAAATTTATCGCTTTAGATGCCTACATTCGAAAAACAGAAAGAAAGCGCATCAACAAACTCACAATCCATCTTATGGATTTGGAAAAAGAACAATCTAAGCCTAAACCCAGCAGAAGAAAATAAATATCCAAAATTAAATCAGAGATTAATGAAATTGAAAACAAAAAAAGTCATTCAGAACATTAATGAAACAAGGAGTTGGTTTTTTGAAAAAAATAAACACAATAGATAAACCTTTGGCCAGACTAACTAGAAATAGAAAAGTAAAATCTCTGGTAACCTCAATTAGAAATGATAAACGGCAAATAACTACAGATGCCACAGAGATACAAGAGATTATCTCTGAATACTACAAGAAACTCTTTGCCTAGAAATTTGACAATGTGAAGGAAATGGATCAATATTTGGAATCACACCCTCTCCCTAGACTTAGCCAGGAAAACACAGGTCTCCTGAACAGATCAATTTCAAGCACTGAGATCAAAGAAACAAATCTTCAACAAAAAATGCCCTGGTACAGATGGCTTCACACCAGAATTCTATGAAACCTTCAAGAAGAGCTTATTCCCATACTGCAGAAATTATTCCCAAAAATTGAAGAGGAAGGAGGAATCTTTCCCAACACGTTCTACGAAGCAAACATCACCCTGATACCAAAACCAGGAAAAGACCCAACTAAAAAGGAGAACTTCAGACCTATTTCACTAATGAATATAGATGCAAAAATTCTCAACAAAATCCTAGCCAATAGATTACAGCTTATCATGAAAAAAGTCATACATTATGATCAAGTAGGTTTCATCCCAGGGAAGCAAGGCTGGTTTAATATACGCAAGTCAGTAAACATTATTCACTATATCAACAGAAGCAAAAACAAAGATCATATGATCCTCTCAATAGATGCAGAAAAAGCATTTGATAAAATCCAGCATCCTTTTCTAATTAGAACACTGAAGAGTATAGGCATAGGTGGCACATTTTTTAAACTGACTGAAGGTATCTATGACAAACCCACCACTAATATCTTACTGAATGGAGTTAAACTGAAAGCTTTTCCACTTAGAATTGGAACAAGACAAGGTTGTCCCCTGTCACCATTACTATTCAACATAGTGCTGGAAGTTCTAGTCAATACAATTAGGCAAGACAGGGAAATAAAGGGCATCCAAATGGGAGCATAGTGACCTCCCATTTGATCCTGCAATCCCTTTATTGGGCATCTATCCAGAAGGAAAAAAAAAAAAACCTTTTATCGTAAGGACACTTGCACTAGACTATTTATCGCAGCTCAGTTTATAGTCACCAAAATGTGGAAACAGCCTAAATGCACTCCAACCCAGGAATGGATTAACAAGCTGTGGTACATGTATACCACAGAATACTATTCAGCTATTAAAAAATGGAGAATTTACAGCCTTTGTAGTAATCTGGATGGAAGCGGAACACATTAGTCTTAGCAAAGCATCACAAGATGGAAAAGCATGAATCCTATGGATTCAAACTTGATTTGAGGACAATTAATGACATGGTGGGGGTGGGGAAAGCAGAGAGCAGAGAGAGAAGGAGAGAGAGAGAAGGAGGGAGGGAGATGGGAGAAAGGAAGAGCAGAGAGAGGGAAGGAGGGGGGGGTCTGGTCTGAGTGTGTGACATATCTTGTACCCTCAATGAATCCTAAAGTTTTCAGAAAAAAAAATTTACCCATCACAAAGTAAACAGAGATGAACAGTAGTAGGAGAAATTGAACTCTAAAACCTAGAGGTTCAACTACTTAATATCAAGGTTTCAGCTATAACTATGTTCACAGAGAATAGAAGCATGATAAGTTATTAGGGGAACCAACAATTCCGTATCACATCTTAGCTCTTCCAGTTAGTATTATAATAATAATTACAATTATTACTTACTAGCATTTATTGTTTAATGTATGCCAAGCACTAGAATAAGTATTTGACAAATGTTCTCAAAAAGGTCACAGAGGCAGTGAGTAATTCTCATCCAGGTTCATCTTACTTTCAGATCTCTTCTCTATACCAGTAGCATCTTCTTACAAATAACTATGATTTTCCAGCACTTCCAGAGAAGCCAGGTTCCTTCCTCTTTTCTCTTTCTTTTTCTTCTCACACAGACCCTCACTCTTATCTAATGTCCTTGCTAGATGTGGGAATGTGGAAAATTGCATTGGGTTGTTGAGACTACTGCATGAAATCATGGCAAACAGAGGGTTTATTTTACGGTAGGACTTTAACAAGTGTTAGCTCTCTTTGTAAATAACTATACGAGGTAGTGATGTGAAACTCAAGAATGCTAAAACCCAGCTCTTGCCCTTACAATTTCATGTTACCCATAAGAGGGGAGCTACATTGTGCATAATGTGATCACAGAGGATAAAAACGTGATCTTTCTCTACCTCAGTTTTCTTACCTACAAAATGAGACAATTGAGTGAATGGATACCTAGGTGCTTTTCCAGCTCTAAAGAAACTCTAATACAGTATGTAAGGAGAACATTTCTCTTTTTAAGTGAGAACTTTTCTCTTTCCAATTTCTCAAACCCCTCAATGCTACTTATCGTGATTTCCAGTGTAACTGACAAACAACTAATTTCACCATTCCCTGAAGCAGATTTTGAAATGCAGCATATCCCCATTCATTTCTGAACAGAAAGTCACAGCTCATTTGTTATCAATAATTACAAATAATGGTTGACATGCCTAAATTTCCCAGTGATTTTTTTCATAAAGTTGAACATGATTATAACACTTAAAATATTATCACTCTTACCACTACCTTTCTGAATATTTACTAAGTGAGAGCAAGTGGAATTATGGTCTATCCACTGGAAATTGTTCACATGATGGTCATCAACGTAGTGGTCATGTCAGAAAATTAGGTTGAGAATTGCTGATCTGGCAGGTCAGCAACTTTGGGGAAAAAGTGAAAAAAATTCTTCCTGAGCCAGGACATCAACATATATACCTATAATAATCTATTGTATCACCTTGTCTTCTACTAATACACGAAATCAAATTATCACATAATAACTCAATCAACTACATATTAAGGTTATGGATTCTCTGTTTCAAATATTATTCTCATACTATTATCCCTTTTACATTCATTGTACTTCTAAGTTTTCTTCTCCAGCCACAGTTAAAGATCATTTAATTATTATATTCTTTATCACATATAATTTAAAAAGAGAGTCTTCTGCTTCTAGCACTCTAAAACCAATGATAAATAATTTTTCAATTTTTGAAAAATTTACCATTGCTGAAATGCCCACCTCTATGCATTCATTCATCTGTCCAAATATTTATCATAAGCATAATGACTCATGCCTATAAACCAGCACATTGAAAAGCCAAGACATAAGGATCACCTGAGGCCAGGAATTCAAGACTAGCCTGAACTGTTAACATAGCGATACCCCAGTTCTACGAAATTAAAAATTAAAAAAATGAGCCAAGCATGGTAGTCCACACCTATAGTCCCAGCTACCTGGGAGGCTGAGATGAGAGAATGGCTTAAGCCCATGAGTTTGAGGCTGCAATGAGCTGTGATTATGCCACTGCACTCCAGCCTGGCCACAGCAAGACTGTGTCTCAAAAAAAAAAAAAAAAAAAAAAAAAAAAAATACAGTAGGCATTTACAAGGCTATAAGGATGAATTAAATGTACACTATGACTTTGGGGAGTTTATAATCCATCTTTGGAAATACAACATATTCATCATTACCAAATTATATGTACCATAGGAAAAAGTAGTAAAGCATAATGGTTAAGACTGCAAATTTGAAGTCAGACAGCCTGGAGTTGAATTCTGGCTCTGGGGTCGAATTCAGCTTTGTTACTGAGGGCTGGGAAAGAGGAGGGTGGTGGCAGTCATCATTACTTGAGAATATTAGATTGGGATGATTGGTTGTTGGGTTGTGGAGTTACAGTGGTGGTAATGCTGCAGTGAGTGTGGTAGTTGATAAAAGAGCATATACCAAATGCTGCCAAAATTCTAATCAGGGAAGGATTCATTCCAACTCAGATTATCAAAAAAGACCTTGTGGAGCAGGTGGTATTCCAACTTGGCCTAGAACGATGAGTAATTATGGACATATGGAGGAAGCCCAGAGAAAGGGCATTGCCGGCAAAAGAAACACCATGAATAAAAGCAAAGAAATAGGAATGCAAGATGTACGTTCTGGAAACACAAGCAATTCAATCTGACTAAAAGACAGAGATAGAAACAAAGTGAGGAATAAGCTAAAGAAAGACTCAGGTCAGATTACAGAGAATTTTAAACTTCAAATAAGCTAAAGGAGTTACACTTTAATTAGCATGGACATTTACAAAAAGCCTAAGAGTGCCTGTTAAAGAAAGGTAATCTTTATAAGCTATAGGTCCCAGTACAGGGTTACAATTTAATATATTTCTATTACTATTATCAGATAAAAATCAATAACTCTACAGTATATTCCATGCTGGAATCATGCCTACAGCCTGTCAACAGATCATAGAAAAATGGGTTCTGGCAACTAGAAACCTAAGTCAAGGGAATGTGTTTATTGATGTTTAGTTTAATTTATTGCTGCTTCAAGGACTTGACTAAGAGAGAAGGCAGGCTTAAAGGAAAACGGCAAAGGTTGTGATATGGCTCAGATCATTTCAAGAAAACATAAAAATAAGTTGTTCTCCTCAAACAATCAAGTCATGACATCAAATTACTACTGAAGCAGGCCCTTGAAGGATTTAGAAATTGAAATCAACCCAAAATCAACCCACCAGTCACCAAAGCGGGGTTTCCCATGGGCAGTTATCCACCTATTTATGTTGCAGCTAATTAAATACAAATGTTTCTGGGGTAAAAATCAAAGAATTCTTATAAAGCACTTCAGTCACATTCAACTCTTGCTTAGCTCTTTCAGTTCCAAATGACAGAAACTTAATCGGACTAGCTTAAACAGAAAAGAAATTAAATAGCATAGCTTCAATTCCTAGGAATTCACATATAGACAAATTTAGGTGCTCAACCAATGACATCAGCACACACTTTTTCCATCATTTAGCCCTGCTTTCCTCTCTGTTGGTTTTACTCTCAGGTAGAATCTGTTCACAAGGAGATAAACATGGCCACAACAATTCCAGCTTATATGACCTTTATAATTCATGACCTCCCAGAATAAAAATGTCATGTCTCTGTTACTGTCACATATTGAGTTTCAGAGAAGTGCTCTCATTGATCATACTTAAAACAAGTTACTACCTCTTGGATCTATCACTATGGTGAGTCAAAAAGACTCTAGCCTGTCAGTCTTTTTATTAAAAGTAACACTAGCTGCTTTATCACACCAACCCTGAAATCTAAGAGATTTAATGTAAAAGAATTTTATTTCTTAATCAAACATCAGTTCAAAATGAGTGTTTCTAGTTGGCAGAGGGGAACCCTGTTCCATGCAGTCATTCAGGGTCTGTATATGTACTTTATACATAATGGAAAAGTAAAATTTTTTGAACATGGAAATGAAATGACATGATCCGATGTCTTTATTAATGAAGAAAGAAACAAAAAGGGACAATTTAAGTATAGTACTATCTTGTTTGAAGAATCGGAGTTCTGAATCCAGAACAGCAACTTGCTCGCTATATAACCTGGGATACTCCTCTTCAACTTACCTAAGACTCTCTCCCTTATTTGTAAAATAAAGGCATCATGCCATGTCACCCCCTCATTCCAAATCTTTACTTTTTAAATATCTACATGGTGCATGTAGATACAGTATTCAATATCCCTTACAAAAATTAATTTATCTCTCCAAAATATAGATGATTAAGACTCACTAAGACTTGGTGGGATAGAGGGAGTATAAAAGCTATGGGAGTCTTATCCTAGCCTATTTAGATATCAAAAACAGAGATTACGTTGTTCTCACAAGATAGAAATAATGTTGCTTCCACCCACCCCTTGACATATGGACATGGATGGGTATGGTGTTGTGATGAGTGAGAAGTTACTGTAATTTTAAAGCTTATATAACCTTGTGAAAGCCTTGTTCTCTGATCCAAGCTAAGATGAGGAAATTACACCAATACAATATCCTAAGATTTTATCTGCCAAAAGTCTCTTATTTATCCCATGACCCCAATAATTACTGGTAAGAACCAGAAGAGCTCTTAGTACCAAAAGCACCCAGAATTGCCTGTAGATTCTATTGCCTAGCATAATTAAACACCAATAAATGTGAAAGGGAGGGAGGTAAAAGGGAAGGGGAGGAGAAAGAGAAGGAGGGCAAATTTAACATTTCATAATGGTTGAAGAGGCTTGTTGCAGTGCTTATGACATACACATATATACACCACATATACATACAACACACAGTAGCTCATGAGTAACCAGAAATGTTGAGCAAATGCACCTTAGCAATAGCAAAATGCAAGCGGCTCCTGGGGCAGCTACTCTTTATTGCCACCATTTCCCCCAGCTTCTGAATTTCCTGTTTCTCTCTTGAAGTCTTGTCCTTTTTCATTTCTTTCCCAACCTTACTTCCCTGAGTGCCATTCTCTCAGTATTTGGCATGTATATGTTCCCATAATGGATATCCCAACCCAAATATTATATGAGCTTTAAGTACACAAGATACTGGTAAGTCCCTCCCAGTCCTACTTCAAATTTCCAGAGAGGGAACCCTATTGCTGCCCTTCATTTATTAAAAGTCATATCTAGAGATGATGGCCGATGGGACGGATGTCTAACACAACTCTCCCAAATCTTAAGGTGAGAGAGAGGATGGCTGGATCTTCCCCCGTGTAGAGTGTTGGTGTGGACAGGCAACTGGGTGGGGGGGGGGGGGCGGGGGTACAGAGAGATGCTGGATTGCTAAACTTAAAATGTAACCCAGAGCCAGAATCTGCTAGAGAAATTTTCGTGCCACAGTTGAAGAGGTGCCAGCAACCAGCCCTTCCCCCACAGAGGACTGCAGTTCCTAGTTCATGGGGAAACTAGGTGTTTTGTGGAAAGATCAGCTAAGTGGGGGACTCCTAAGTGGAATTTCAAGACAAGACAGGGGTACCATCCAGAGCAGCAGGAGGCTAGGCAGCTCGATAGAAAACTAAGGGGAAAGAATCCCACCCAGGAATAGACACATTTTGAAATGTTGAAAATGGTGATGCTCCATGGACACCTTTCTCCAGAACAGCAGGTGTGAATGAATAAACTTGATCTTTCCTGGGGGAGAATATTGGTGTAGCCTGGAAGCTCAAGGTGTGCAGCGATCTGGCAGATTGCTGGACTCAAAAGTGTAATCTTGAGGCTGCTGCTGAAACGGTAAGTGCCAGCGGCAACCAGCCCCTCCCCTATGGAGGACTGCAATTCCCAGTTCATGGGGAAACAAGGTGCTGAGTGGAGAAGTTGGTGAAGCGGACTCCTGCACCTAATCTGGAGGTCAGATAGGGGTGCCATCTGGAACAGATCAGCCGAGGTTGGGCAGTCAATTGAAAAACAGACATATTTTGAAATTTCAGAAATGGCGACTACAGACCAGATACTATGGTAACCATGGTAACAAAGCCTCAGAACCACTCACAGTGCCACCTGGTATCCAGAAAGTATACTGCAATATAAATATATTCCTACTAAAGTTGATCCCTGTATCATTCCTATAGTTGTATTATTTATATATATGTAAGAACAGTATTTTGGTGGTTGGTATCTTTTTTTTTCTTCTTCTCTTTTTTTATCCTTTTCTTGTCAGAGTTACTGTTAATTTTCTTTTAGTTTTTTAATTTATTTTTATTTTTTTATTTTTTTATTAATAATATACAATTTTTTTTTATTTTCTTCTCTTCCTCTTGTTCCCTTCTTATGGTTTCTGAGAGTGCTTACATCAGATTTTTAGAGATTTTTTTTTCTTTTATTATCATCACTTCTTTTGTAGTTTTTTGTCTGTATGTCCAGTTGTTTCTGATTGTCCACGCATCTCTGTGCTTGTGTGTCTAGTAGCCTTTCTGTCTGTTTATTTGCTCATTTGGTCTCAACGTGTTTTGTGTTTTGCTAAATCCTTGGGTTGGCTACTTTCCCTAACTGCAGTTTTCACATTCAACAAGAACAAGGGGTAATGGGGAACGATGGTTGACTGGTGCCAGCTTTCAACAGAAGCTCCAGTCCAGAGGGACAGATAACAGCCAGAAAGAATCCAACAAAGCTGAAGGAAGGTAGCTGAGCTGAGAGAAGAGATAGATAACTGCATGTCTTCCCTGCCAAGGCAAGCTTCCACTCCAAGGAAACAGATTTCAGGTACAGATCTCATCCCAAAGAGGACATGTGTCTGTCCCCTCCCTTAAGAGAGTTGCTTGCTTGCTATGGGATATTTACTTGTGAGTGATGAACTAAGGTTCTCCTCCCTCACCCCACCAGAGGGAATTGCTGGAAGGTGGGACTCCTTCTCCTGAGAGCCCCTGCTGTGAACTCCGGAATTCCCTTGTCTGGCAGGAAGTTTAAACAAATATTTTCCTTGCTACCTTGAACTTCTAGTTTATCCTTCCCCACTGGCTTGGCAGTCTAGAAGTCCAACCCCTGCAGAGATCAGAATGCACTTCTTGGCTAGGACTGGGCACTGCATAGACGGAGGCAGCGCAGCTGTGCTGTATCTGTGAATCCAGTAACAGTACAGAAAGATACAGAGGGAAAGGTGACTGACCTGGCCCTGAGAAAGTATATGTCAACAGCAAGTGGAGGCTTGGGTATCTGCACTATGGGTGGAGACCTGGGAACTGCTGAGGAGCACGAACCCAAGTGGAGAAACCTCCCACCCAACACCAGCATTCGTACAGTGATCTGGTTGGGGTCTAAATTGGGAGAGTCATCTCCACAACACTGTGGCGTACCAGAGGGAACAGACCTCACCCTATAGGGGTACCAGAGCTACAGAACAGTGGCAACAAAGGTGTGGTAGCTGAGGGAGAAATTCTTTTGCTGTCAGGATATCCTCAAGTTTACATTGAGCTCAGATAGAACTTTCTCCAGCTGCCATTGGGTGCCTCAGGCAAGCAGGCTTCAGCTTCCTCTGCTGGATGGTGGCAGAGGGTGGTAACCATGAGGACTAAGAAGTGACCTTACTTTGATTCTGGCAGGCACATAGTTGTGGCACATTTGCTTATTGGACAGAACTGGGCCACAGAGACAGGGTTAACAGAGACTGACGGTGGGGCTACCAGAGACTGGGGTTACCAGAGTCTTGTGGTGAAGGGTGAACAAGGTGGAGAAAGAGGCCTCAACCCCCTTGCTCCAAACCTTCCTGGATGGGCATGTCTGACTCCTTGGAGCACGAGAGGTGCTCAAGCCACACTTGAGCTGTCTGTAGACTCTTAATATCTAGTTCCTGGAGACCTTTTGAACCCTCCAGCTAGAGAGTGGGTGCTATTGGGACATTTGGATTTGTCTTCACCTGGACAAATCCCCCGAGGACTCTCCAAGGTGATATCCTGGTTTTGTTGTAGTAGGAAGGTTTGATTTTCCTTTTCCAGGTATTACCTGTGGGGGATGCGATGTCCTAATTGCTTGTATTTCTCCAAAGCTGAGACTGCAACCCAGAGTCACTGATTCACTAGGAATGGACAGAGATCAGCTGAATATAAGACAGAGCCACCTACACCCACTACACCAATCAGGCCTCTAGAGTCACAGACTGTAGTACTTTACAGATCCTTTGCAAAATTGTGCAGGAAAAGCTACAGTCACCAGTCCCAGTTCCTTGGTAAAGGGCTGGTCAAACACAACCCCAAAAGTCTCCAATCCAATTTCACCTTACCTGCTCATCTAGCTAGACGGTAAAAAACAATCATGGGGAGAAATCAGTGGAAAAACTCTGACAACACAAATAATCAGAACAGTTCAACACCACCACCACCACCCCGCCAAAGAATGAAAAACCAGTCAAACCAGAGGATCTCATTCACAAACAGATGGCTGAGATGTCACAAATCAAATTTAGAATTTGGATGGCAAATAAGAGCAACAGAATGGAAGTAAAGAAGTTGGAGTTAGAAATTCTAGGAATAATTCAAAAGATGTCTCAAGAATTCAATGAATTCAAAGACAAAATCATCAAAGATTTAGACACATTGAGAAAAGAAGTTGCACCCTCCAAGATATGAGAAATACAGTAGAATCCCGCGGGAACAGAATGGGGCAAGCAGAAGAAAGGATTTCTGACATCGAAGACAAAGCCTTTGAATGTTCTCAAATGCTCAAAAGGGAAGAGAAGTGGAAAACAGAAATGGATCACTCTGTCCTGGAGCTCTGGGATAATTCGAAGAAAAACAATATTTGCTTTATAGGGATCCCTGAAGGCGAAAAGTAGCTTCACAAGGCACAGAGGCTCTTCTCCATGAGATTATGAAAGAGAACTTTCCAGACATGCCAAGAGATTCTGAAATTCAGATAGTAGTCTCAGAACCCCAGCACAACTCAACCCGAATAAGACATCCCCAAGGCACATTATAATTAACTTCACTAAAGTTAATATGAAAAAGAAAATACTGAAAGCAGCCAGAAATAAAAAAAACCATAACCTGCAAGGGAAGAATATAAGAATGACTGCAGATCTCTCTGCTGAAACCCTTCAAGCTAGAAGAGGGTGGTCATCGACTTTTAATCTCCTAAAACAAAATTACTTTCAACCCAGGGTCCTGTATACAGCTGAACTGAGTTTCATTTATGACGGAGTAATTAAATACTTCAATGACATTCACATGTTGAAGAAATTTGCCATAACTAAACCACCTCTCCAGGATATCCTCAGACCTATCCACCATAATGACCAGTGCAATTCTCCACCACAAAAGTAAAGTCACTTTGAAACTTTTGATCAAATTTTATCTTCCACAATGGCAAAAGGATTAAAAATGTCCACTGGTCTCTCAAAAAACTCGATACCCAAAATTATACCAGGCCTATCAAATTCTCAATTAATGTGAATGGCTTAAATTGCCCATTAAAGAGACATAGGGTGGCTGACTGGATACAAAAACTCAGGCCAGATATCTGCTGCACACAAGAATCTCATCTTACTTTAAAAGATAAATATAGATTCAAGGTGAAGGGATGGTCATCTATATTCCAGGCAAATGGAAAGCAGAAAAAAAACAGGTGTTGCAATTTCGTTTGCAGATACAATAGGCTTTAAATCAACAAAAGTAAGGAAAGATAAGGATGGTCATTTCATATTTGTTAAAGGCAAGACTCAATCTGATGAGATTTCAATTATTAATATTTAAGCACCCAAAAAAAATGTACCTTAATTTATAAGAAAAACCCTAACAAACATGACCAACTTGACTACCTCCAGCTCCATAGTAGTCAGAGACTTTAACACCCCTTTATCAGTGTTGGATAAATCCTCCAATAAGAAGCTAAGCAAAGAAATTTTAAATTTAAACTTAACCATTCAACAACTGGATTTAACAGACATCTACAAAACTTTTCATCCTACTAAACTTGAATACACGTTCTTCTCAGCACCCCATGGAACATACTCTAAAATTGATCACATCTTAGGTCACAAGTCTAACGTCAGCAAATTTTAAAGAATAGAAATTATTCCTTGCATCCTCTCAGACCATCATGGAATAAAAGTGGAACTCAGTAATGACAGGAATTTGCATACTCATACAAAAACATGGAAGCTAAATAACCTTATGCTAAATGATAGCTGGGTCATAGACGAGAGGAAGAAGGAAATTACCAAACTTTTAGAACAAAATGATAATGAAGACAGGAATTATCAGAATCTCTAGGATACAGCAAAGGCAGTCCTAAGAGGGAAATTTATAGCACTGCAAGCCTTCCTCAAGAGTACAGAAAGAGAGGAAGTTGACAACTTAATGAGACATCTCAAGCAACTGGAAAAGGAAGAACATTCTAATCCCAAACCCAGCAGAAGAAAAAAAATAACCAAAATTAGAGCAGAATTAAATGAAATTGAAAACAAAAGAATTATACAACAGATCAGTAAATCAAAAAGTTGGGTTTTTTTAAAAGTTTAATAAAATAGATAAAACTTTGGCTAACCTAACCAGGTAAAAAAGAGTAAAATCTCTCATTTCATCAGTCAGGAATGGTAAAGACAAAATAACAACAGACTCCTGAGAAATTCAAAATATCCTTAATGAATATTACAAGAAACTTTATTCTCAGAAATACGAAAATCTATTTCGTATTTCTGAGAATAAAGAAAATCAACCAATACTTGGAAGCACACCACCTACCAAGACTTAACTAGAATGAAGTGGAAATGTTGAACAGGCCTATGTCAAGTTCTGAAATAGCATCAACCATACAAAATCTCCCTAAAAAGAAGAGCCCGGGACCAGATGGCTTCACATCAGAATTCTACCAAACCCTTAAAGAGGAACTAGTACCTATATTACTCAACCTTTCCCAAAATATAGAAAAAGAAGGAATACTACCCAACACATTCTATGAAGCAAACATCACCTTGATCCCTAAACCAGGAAAAGACCCAACAAGAAAATAAAATTATAGACCAATATCACTAATGAATATTGATGCGAAAATATTCAACAAGATCCTAACAAAAAGAATCCAGCAACACATCAAACAAATTATACACCATGACCAAGTGGGCTTTATTCCAGGGTTTCAAGGCTGGTTCAATATACATATATCTATAAATATAATTCAGCATATAAATAAATTAAAAAACAAAGACCATATGATTCTCTCGATTGATGCAGTAAAAGCTTTTGATAATATCCAGCATCCCTTCATGATCAGAACACTTAAGAAAATGGGTATAGAAGGGACATTTCTTAAACTGATGGAGGCCATCTACAGTAAACTCATAGCCAATATTGTATTGAATGGAGTTAAATTGAAATCCTTTCCACTAAGATCAGGAACCAGGCAAGGTTGCCCATTGTCTCCACTACTCTTTAATATCGTAATGGAAGTTTTAGCCATTGCAATTAGGGAAGAAAAGGCTATCAAGGGTATTCATACAGGATCAGAAGATATCAAACTTTCACTCTTCGCAGATGATATCATGTATATCTGGAAAATACCAAGAATTCTACTATAAAACTCTTAAAACTGATCAAGGAATACAGCAGTGTCTCAGGTTACAAAATCAACACTCATAAATCCGTAGTCTTTATATTTACCAACAATAGCCAAGCTGAAAAAACAGTCAAGGACTCTATTCCTTTTACAGCTGTGCCAAAGAAGATGAAATATTTTGGAGTTGGGGAGTTTACCTGACAAAGGATGTGAAAAATCTCTATAAAGAGAACTATGAAACTCTAAGAAAAGAAACAGCTGAGGATGTTAACAATGGAAAAACATACCATGCTCATGGCTGGGAAGAATCAACCTGGTCAAATTGTCCATACTACCCAAAGCAATATACAATTTTAATGCAATCCCTATTAAAGTTCCATTGTCATATTTCAAAGATCTTGAAAAAATAATTCAACATTTTATATGGAATCAGAAGAAACCTCAAATAGCCAAGACATTACTCAGAAATAAAAACAAAGCAGGAGGAGTTATGCTTCCAGCCCTCACACTATACTATAAATCGACAGTGATCAAAACAGCATGGTACTGGGACAAAAACAAGAGAGGTAGATGTATGGAACAGAATATAGAACCAAGAGATGAACCCAGCTACTTACCATTATTTGACCTTTGACAAGCCAATTAAAAACATTCAGTGGGAAAAAGATTCCATATTTAACAAATGGTGCTGGGTGAACTGGTTGGCGACCTATAGAAGACTGAAACTGTACCTACACCTTTAACCATTAACTAAGATAGACTTTCACTGGATTAAAGATTTAAACTTAAGACATGAAACTATAAAAAAAACTAGAAGAAAGTGCAGGGAAAACTCTTGAAGGAATCGACCTGGGTGAATACTTTATGAGGAGGACCCCTGGGGTAATTGAAGCAGCATCAAAAATAAACTACTGAGACCTGATCAAACTAAAAAGCTTCTGCACGGCCAAGAACACAGTAAGTGAAGCAAGCATAAAGCCCTCAGAATGGGAGAAAATATTTGCAGGTTATGCCTCCAACAAAAGTTTAATAACCAGAATCCACAGAGAACTCAAACGTATTAGCAAGAAAGGAACAAGTGATCCCATTTCAGGGTGGGCAAGGGACCTGAAGAAAAACTTCTCTGAAGAAGACACGCACACGGCCTAAAGGACACATGAAAAAATGCTCATCATCCTTAATCATCAGAGAAATGCAATTCAAAACTACTTTGAGATATCATCTAACTCCAATAAGATTAGCCCACATCACAAAATCCCAAAACCAGAGATGCTGGAGCAGATGTGGATAAAAGAGAACACTACTACATTGCTAGTGGGAATGCAAACTAATACAGTCCTTTTGGAAAGATATCTGGAGAATCCTCAGAAATCTAAAAATAGACCTGCCATTCAATCCTATTAATTCTTCTACTAGGTATATATCCAGAAGACCAAAAATCACATTATAACAAAGATATGTGTATCAGATTGTTTACTGCAGCCCAATTCATTATTGCTAAGTCATGGAAGAAGCCCAAGTGCCCTTCAACCCATAAATGGATTAATAAATTGTGGTATATGTACACCATGGAATATTATGCAGCCCTAAAGAAAGATGGAGACTTTACCTCTTTCATGCTTACATGGATGGAGCTGGAAAATATTCTTCTTAGCAAAGTATCCCAAGAATAGAAGAAAAAGTATCCAATGTACTCACCCCTACTATGAAACTAATTTATAGCTTTCATATGAAAATTATAACCTGATTACAGCACAAGAACATGGGGAAAGGGGCAAGGGAGGAGAGGAGCTGGGGGAGAATGGGTGGAGGGAGAGTAATTGGTGGGTCCACACTTACGGTGCATCTTACAAGGATACAGGTGAAACTTACTAAATGTAGAATATAAATGTATACACACAATAATGAAGAAAATGCCATGAAAGATATGTCAAACAGTTCAATGAAAATATTTCAAACTGTATATAAAACCAGCACATTGTACCCCATGATTACATTTATGTACACAACCATGATTTAATAAAAAATTAAAAAATAAAAATAAAATAAAGTTCAAGAACACATACACACACAAAAATGTCCTATCTACACATAAGCCATTGGCTATGCCATAGATACCTCCACCCCAAGAGTTTCCCACTCCTGATTGAATCCACTGTGGCTAAGAGTTGTAAGTCCTTTGTCTTACTGCCCAGAATTCAAGATTCCAGAAAACCAAATCTCTCCCCTCTCCAAGGTCTAACCAACTGGAGGCCAGCACATGGAGAAAAATTAGTATCAAATTAGTGTCTGCTTTCTTACTAGCATACCTAAGCTAGAAATCATAACAGGGCTTCCTGCTTCCACCTGTGCTCTGAAATGACCCATTATATACAGAGAGCCTATAATAGAGAAAGTAGAGTCCTAAGTGGAAGCAGAAGTTCTCTGGTCAACTTACCACACATTAACTACAAAGACAAAGACTAGCCCTTAAGGGCAACATCCTCGAGAAAGAGCAATAGGACAGACTCTGGCTCTGGAAACTCTTGGAGGCCCCATTAGTAATTTGAAACAATCATGTTCACCATTTTTCCTCCCAAGGAAAGAGTTAAGTAAAGAAGTAAAGAAGATTTTTAAAAGATTCCTCTCAAGTCCTTCCAAGAGAATGGACACGCCAGCATATGTTCCTTCTGCTATGAGAGGAGTTAGAAATACAGGATAAACAAAATGAAGGACTTCCCTCTACTGATTCACCATGGACTGAATGTGAGAACTCACCAGCCTTGGTTCCCAAGAGCTTCCAATGCCCAAAGAGAAATAAGAGAAATAAAAGTCTTGCCATCCAAAGAGATACAAAGAAGGGCCAAGCAGAGAGTATGAGGGAGATTACTCAGTGATATTTAAAACTCTATATAAGAATCCTAATGTAATTTCCTCTTGCTCCTAATTAAAATCTGTAAGATGAGGCAACTGGAACCCAGATGAATTTCCACACCAAGAGGATACTAATCAGAAGAAAGTAAGCACGCAGCATAGACAACTGTGCATTCCTAATGGAAAGGCAATGATAACGTGTTCAGAATCACTGCCTCTCCAGTTGGACTGACAGAATGAAAGCCATTTCTTGGAAGATCAGGAGGTAATAGGATCTATTGTATTTCTGCCCTTTCTTGAGCTAGTTACAGGGCTTTCAGCATCAGAGCTCAATCTGCCTCCTCCACCCCCCAAAAGAATGCCTTCTTTACTTACAGTTTGAGAGATTTGCTTCAGCATTTGCCCAAAGTGGCAATATAATTTGTTCTAGATATGTTCTTGATGAAGAAAGTTCTGCCTGAACAGATCACCCATGTTCACAGAAGAGAGATGTAAGGATACACACACATTTAGGACCAGGATTCTCCTCCAGTAGTTTAAGGTGCAGCCTTGGGCACAAAGAGGCAGCGAACAACCTAATAACTTATGCTAAAAAGACCAAGTGTGGACCTCAGATGGTAAGCAGAAGATGATGAAGTAAATCATTAATTCCTTAATTTGCATATTCATTCAACTAGTATTTATTATATTACATACATCTACCGTTACAGTAAAAAACAAACTCTTAATCCATGTACACACCAAGAATCATTTGTACATGGAATAACACACGCACCTTGCATAATACAAGTGACTGTTTTTCAGAAGTAAGTATGTAATGGAGATAAGCGGCCAGCACTTTGCTGGCTCCTCCTCATTTCCTACCTATCTAAACCATAGTACTCTAGGACTCAGACTTTTCTCTAAGTATGGCCATTCTCTCAGTGATGTTAAGCTGATCCTCATGGTTTCAGAAGCTATCAGTTTTGGATGGCTCCCAAATTCACATCTTTACCTAAGACCTCCTTGCTGCATTTGAGCCTACAATATTCCATTCCTTGATTGACATTTACATGTCAATATCTATAAGGTAACTATGCTTCACTAAGCTTCCAATCATCGTCCAAGAATGTTCCTTCATAGTCCTTCCCATAATGGCAACCCCATCCTCCAAGATGCTTATCCCAAAAAAGAAGAAAGTTATTTTATCACTTCTTTCTTAGATAACTACAAGTGAACAGTCAGGAAATTCTACCAGTGTTACTTTTAAAATACTGTAAATATAGAATACAACCAACACCTACTACTACTATCACAACCACAACCTCCCTGAACCAAGTCACCTGGATCATTGTAACTGTCTCACAATTTATCTCCCTAGTTCTTCCCTTTGCCCTTTAGAATCTATTCTCTAGACAGTAACCAGAGAAATCCTTTAAAAACAAGAGACATATCAGCTCACTGCTCTGTTCCAAACCATCCAATTGCTTCCTAGGTCAAGCAGAATAAGACTACAATTCCTTCCAATGACCTAAAAGGCTCTTCCTAATATTAACTACATACAGTCACACACACTCCCACCCCTACTCATTTACTTTGGTACAGCCATATTGGTCTTCCCTCAAACAGCTAAGCAGACTTCTGACTTTGCACTTGATGTTTCCTCTTACTAGAATACTCTTCCCTAAAGTAACAACATGGTTCAATTCCTCTCTTCCTATGACATGTCATTTTACATATAATACTCTGTATGACATAACTACTCCCACTTAAGACTTCATATTCCCTTATTGTGCTTTAATTTTTCCTTTGTGGTAATTTCACCATCTTACATATCAAGATGCTTTTATTTATTTCTCTCTATTAAAGCATAAACTCTATTATATACCAGCACCTAGAAAACTCCCTGGCACATAGTAGCTTCTCAATAAGGAAAGAGGCATATGCCATTTGATATAGAATAAATAGTCTTAAAATCTGGTAAGAGAATTTAATTTCTCTTAGGAAGAGAACTGACTCTGTTGGCAAAACCCCTTCTAAAGTCGTTAGGAGTGAGGGTGAAGTCTTGGGAACATGGGTGTAAATATGACCCAAGGGAACAAAGAGAAAAACCATGAAATAATAAGAGGCATTTGATTTCTATTCTTTGTTTTAAAAAAAATTCAGATTAATACGACGGTACAACTGACTAGGTTATAATGTTTGCATTTGTTAGGTAAGGTTCCTTTTGTGGTTGTATTCCCCTACAGAGGAGGTGTGCCATATACCCTTACATTGTGCTCATATGGTAAAATCACACCTCCCTCCTCCCATTGCCCCCGACTGGAATTAAATCAAGTTTTTCTCTTGCATGGGTGTGTATTAGTTCATCTACTGGCATCATATTAGTGTTGAGGACATCAGATACTTGCTTTTCCATTCTTATGATGCTTTACTATGAAAAATGTGTTTCAAAGCCATCCAGGTTAATACAAAAGATGTAAAGTCTTCATCTTTTTATGGCTAAATAGTATTTCATGGTTTACATATACCACAGTTTATTAATCCATTCATGAGTTGATGAGCACTTGGGTTGTTTCCACATCTTGGCAATTGTAAATTGAGCTGCAATAAACAATCTAGTGCAAATGTCCTTATGATAAAATGATTTTTTTCTTCTGGATGGATGCCTAGTAATGGGAGGTCTATTTTGAGATCTTTAGGGTTTCTCCATACTTCTCCCCAAAGAGACTGTATTAGTTTGCAGTCATACCAACAGTGTTAAAGTATTCTCTTCTCTCCACATCCATGCCAGTATTTATAGTTTGGGGACTTTGTGATGTGGCCTATTCTCACTGGGGTTAGGTGATACCTCAGGGTGGTTTTGATTTGCATCTCTCTAAAGATTATGAATGGTGAGCAGTTTTTCTTATGTTTATTAGCTATTCATCTGTCTTCTTCAGAAAAGGTTCTATTCATGTCTCTCACCCAGTGATAAATGAGATTATTTGCTCTTTTTCAGTTGATTAATTTGAGTTCTCTGTAGATTGTAGGTATCAGCCTTTTCTCAGATTCGTAGCATGTGAGTATCCTTTCCCATTCATAAGGTTGTCTATTTCCTTTAATTGTTTGTCCTTAGCTGTGCAGCAGCTTTTGAGCTTAATTAAGTACTATTTGTTTGTTTTTCTCAAACAAATAGTACTTAATTATTATTATTGCAATTGCTACCAAAGTCTTCATCATAAAATCTTTCCCTGGGCCAACATCATCAACAGTTTTTTCCATGCTTTAGTTGGTCTGACAATATGATATCCTACAACACCATAACAGCTGTGGACTTTAACACCCTTTAGAGAGAAGTGGACAGATCTTCTAAACAGAAACTAAACAAAGAAACAAGGTATTTAAAAGTGACCCTAAAACAATTGTGCTTAATAAACATATAGAACATACCATCCCAAAGCAAATGAGTGCATGTTCTTCTCATTAGCCCATGGATCATACCCTAAAATTGATCATATCCAAGGACACAAATCAAACATCAACAAAATTTAACAAATTAAAATTATACCTCGTAACTTTTCAGACCATAAAGGTATAAAGGTACAACTCAACTCCAACAAAAACCTTCCTCCCTACAAAAAGGCATGGAAAATAAATAACTTTATGCTGAATGACAGTTGGGTCAAGAAGAAGATGAAGAAGGAAATTATTAGATTGCTCAAACATAACAACAATGAAGCGACAAGCTATCAGAACCTGTGGGACACTGTAAAAGCAGTACTAAGAGGGAAATCCATTACATTAGATGCCCATATCTGAAAAACAGAAAGTCACACATCAACAACTCATGAATCATCACAAGGAAATGGAAAAAAGACCAATCCAATCCCAAACCTAGAAGAAGAAAAGAAATAACCAAAATTAAATCAGAAATAAATGAAATTGAAAACTAACAAATCCTTCAGAAAATTAATGAAACAAAAAATTTCATTCTTTTAAAAGATAAAATCAATAAACCTTTGGCCAGATTAACTAAAAACAAAAAAGTAAAATATCTAATAACCTCAATCAGAAATGAAACAACAGATACCACAGAGATACAAGAAATTATTTGACTACTATAAGACACTCTATGCCCAGAAATTTGATAATGTGGAGGAAATGGACCAACATCTGGAATCACATCATCTTCCTAGACTTAACCAGGAAGAAACAGATCTCTTAAACAGAACAATATCAAGCACTGAAATTGAAAACATAAAAATAAAAAAGCTCGCTGCCCCCCCAAAACAGCCCTGTACCAGATAGCTTCACACTAGAATTCTATCAAACCTTCAAAGATGAGCTTGTACCTATACTTCAGAACCTATTCCAAAACACTGAGAAGGAAGGAACCTTCCCCAACACATTCTATGAAGGAAATGTCACCCTGATACCAAAACAAGGAAAGAACCCAACTAAAAAGAAGAACTACAGATCAATTTCACTAATGAATATCAATGCAAAAATACTTAATAAAATCCTAGCAAATAGATAACAGCTACACATTAAACAAAATTATACAAGACAGTCCAGTAGCCTTTATCCCAAAAATGCAAGGTCATTTAACATACACAAATCCATAAATGTAATTCACCACATAAATAAAAACAAAAGCAAAGATCATATGATATTCTCTACAGGTGAGGAAAAAGCATTTGACAAATTTGGCATCCTTTTCTAACAAGAACTCTTATGCAAACAGGCATATAGTGGATATTTCTTAAAAAGATAGACGTGATCTATGACAAATCCATAGCTAACATCATACAGAATAGAGTAAAACTGAAAGCTTTTCCACTTAGAACTAGAACCAGATAAAATTGTCCACCATAACCACTACTATTCAACAAAGTTCTAGAAGTTCTAGCCAAGGCAATCAGGCTATAGAAGGATATTAAGGGTATCCAAATGGGGCAGAGGAGGTCAAACTCTCACTTATTGGTGATATGATCTCATAATTAGAAAACCCCAGAGATGTAACCACATGACTCCTGTAATTTATCAAGAAATACAGCAATGTTGGGAGGCACCTGTGGCTCAGTGAGTAGGGCGCCAGCTCCATATAATGAGGGTGGCAGGTTCAAATTCGGCCCTGGCCAAAATGCAACCAAAAAAAAAAAAAAGGAAAGAAATACAGCAATGTCAAAGCTACAAGTCAGTAGCCTTTATATATGCCAACAACAGTCAAGTTGAAAGGCAAATCAAGAAAACAATATCCTTCACAGTAGCTTCAAAGAAAATGAAATACCTGGGAATATACCTAACAAAGAACGTGAAGGATCACTACAAAGAGAATTATGAAACCATAAGAAAAAAAACAGTAGGAGACATTAATAAATGTAAGAACGTATCATGCTCTTTGCTGGGAAAAATCAACACTATTAAAATGTTAACAATGGTTAAAATACCAATATCATTCCTTGAAGAATGGGAAAAGACATTTCTTCAGTTTATTGGGAATGAGAAAAATACCCATACAGCCAAGGCAATTTTTAGTACTAAAAACAAAGCCAGAGTCAGTTGTGTATTGAGGGACTCCACCAGTCTACAGGCTGTATCACAGATCCACAGTGATGAAAACAGTATGGTATTGGCACAAAAAAAAAGAGACATAGACATATAAAAGAGAATAGAAAACCAAGAGATGGAACCAGCCTCTTATCACCATCTGATCGTCAATAAACCACACAAAATCATACAGTGGGGAAAAGAGTCCCTATTGAATAAAGGGTGCTGGTAAAACTGGATAACAGACAAGAGGACCTGCATCTTCAACCACTTACAAAAATCAACTCAAGATGAATAAAAGATTTAAATCTAAGACATGATTTTTTTTTTTTATCAAATCAAATACACAGAGATCATGAATACATTTATGTATACGTGGGGTACAATGTGTTGATTTTTTTTCTACAATCTGATGTGGTTACATCAAACCAATCAACATAGCTTTTGCCTTATTTACTTGATTATTGTGTTAAGACACATGTTCGGGTGGAGCAAGATGGCCGACTGGAAGCAGCTTCCAAAAGAGGCTCCTGTCCAAAAGGAAAGATAACCTCCAAAAACTGCCCAATTAAGCTGAAGACTGGGAGCCCAGCAAGAGAGAAGTGATAACTGCAGGTCACCTCTGCTGAGGCAAACTGTGATTCCAAGAAAGTAAGCTTCAGGTACAAAATACATCTGAAAGGAAAATTGTCTGGCCCCTCCCCCAAGAAAGCTGTGTTTTTTTTGTTTTTCTGTTTCCTTTCTTTTTTCTCTTTGTTTGCTCCTGTGGGTTTTCTACAGACAAGCGATGAACTGTGGACCTCTTGTCTCACCCCAGGGAAGAGTGCTGTGGGAAGTGGGGACTGCTTCCTCAGAGCGACCCTGCTCTGATTCTGAACACTCTTGCTACACAGAAAAACTGAACTAAGTTTTCCTCACCATTCTGAACTTACACTACACCCTTCCCCCCTTACCTGACGAACCAAAAGCTTAACCCCTGCTGAGAATGAGGGAAGAGGTTCTTGAGCAGTGCCACCCACCTCCTTCCCTGCCGGACCAAGCATCCCACCAGCAAAAGATTCCGGAGGGCCACAGTGAGCCTCCCACCCCTTGGCTAGGGACTCCACAGGTGACAGGTCGGACCTGCGCTCCAAGCCCACCAGGCCCCCGCAGGCCCGCTCCTACCTAGAGACTCCCGCAGAGACCATACGGGACTGTGCTCTGCACCCACAGGGCCTACGCAGGTCCGCCTTCGGCCAGGGACTTTGCAGGTCCGCCCACAGTCAGGGACTCCACCTGCGACTGCGCACCCTCAAGCAACACACCTGCCAAGCTGCCGCAGATCCGCTTTTGGCCAGGGACTTCACCAGCAACAGCACAATCCCGTGCCTCCACCCCCGGCCAGGGAATCCGCCAGCAACTACGCAGCCCCACACCCTACTCCCACTGGCCCTCTGCACACCTGCCACTGGCTAGGGAGTCCATAAGCCTGCCCCTGGCCAGGGACTGCACCAGCGACGTCCCGTGACACCAGGCCTCCACACGCCCGCCTCGGCACACCAGCCTCCAGCCAGGGACACCAGGAGCCGTGCAACCCGTGTCCTCCCTCCTGCACCCTCCCTGCCTCCGCACCAGGCCTGCCTGTCTGGCTGGGACTCCAGAAGCCGCAGGACCATGGCGCTCCCTCCGGAGCCCTCCCTACCTCTGTGTGGAGCCCACCACCTGGCCAGAGACTGCTAGAGTCATGGGCTCTCATTACCAAAGTCACCGGGCAACTGGCACTCCCAGAATTGTGCACCATCCCCCACCCTGCTGCAGGATCCGGGGGTACCACACTCCAGAGCTGCTCCCCACACCCAGAACTCCCTGGCTGGGGCAGTCCCAGAGGAGCTACACAGACTCACTCCTTACAAAGTTCCAGCAACAATAGAGTGATCCTGCAGCATCTAATCTTGGAGAGACACCTCCCCAACTCTGAGGACAGCAAGAGGCAACAGTGAAAAACAATCACGGGGCAGAATCAACGGAAAAACTCTGCCAATATTAATAATAAGAGTAGATCAACTCTCCAAAGTAATGACAAGGCAAACACAGGACAAGATCCCATGCATAAACAAATGCCTAAGATGTCAGAAATCGAATTCAAAATCTGGATAGCAAATAAGATCAACAGAATGCAAATAAGATCAACAGAATGGAGTAAAAGATGGAATTAGAATTTCAAACAGTAATCTAAAAGATGTTTCAAGAATTCAATGAATTCAAAGACAAAATGACCAAAGATTTTCACACACTGAGACAAGTAGTTGCAGCTCTCAAAGATCTGAGAAGAGGGGGCGGAGCAATATGGCGGCTGAGTAACAGCTTCCTTGCAACTGGGCATGGTGAGACTGGGGAGAGAGGACTTCAGGCATCTCTGGCAGGCGGGATCTGCCCAGAAACTTCCCTTTGGGGACACAGGGAGACAGCATGAGGCTTCTGGACACCCTGAGGAAGGCAAAAGCAGCGGAGATTGGGCAAGTGGTTGTGTGTGTTTCGTTAGGTCTCATACCGTTGGCAGCTGTGGGTGGGGCAACAGTGGGACTGCAGGCTGGAAAGGCCTTGCCTGTGTGCTGTTTAGGTTTCTTTTGGACTTGGCGCTCGGTTGAACTTCCTTGGGAGAACTTGGGCAAGAGTGCAGGGGTCTTTGAGCATTGTCTGGGACCCAGACTGGGCCACAGAGCCAGACGGAGACACCAGTGTTTGGTTATGGGCTGTGTGGAGCCATTGTGGGAGAACTGCCCTGGCAAGCTCCACCCTCAGGGTCCCAGAACAAACATCAAGCGGAAGTGAGTAATCTAGTGACTGAGTAGCCTAAAGGCAGGGACTGAGACACCTTGCAGCCTTAGCCCTCAGAGGTATAGGGCGAAATCAGTTTTGGCACACTGGGTAAGTGGATAGCCACTTAAGGAGTGATCCCAGCCACAAGCACTTTCCTGGGAAAGCTTCTGCTTACCCCAAGTTAGCAAATTAAAGTGTCTTCTAAGCAGGCTGAGGAGGATTGAAGCTCTCCACCCTGTGGGGTTTGAGAAATCATTAGAGACACAGGACCACTCCCTACAAAGATCCAGTAACAACAGAGTGATTCTGCCAGGGTCTGATCTGGGAGAGACACCTCCCCAACTCTGAGGATGGTCATAGGCAACAGTGAAAAATAATCATGAGGAGGAATCAACAGAAAAACTCAGGCAATATGAATAATCAGAGTAAATCAACTTCCCCGAGGAATGACAAGGTAGATACAGCACAAGATCCCTTGCATAAGCAAATGGCTGAGATGTCAGAAATCAAATTCAGAGTCTGGATAGCAAATAAGATCAGTGGAATGGAGGAAAAGATGGAATTAGAATTTCAAGCAGCAAT
>CAUYRH010030527.1:0-13719 GCA_963574655.1 Perodicticus potto | reverse complement strand
GTTTAAAAAAAAATTTTTGCTGTTGTTTCCACAATCAGAAATTCTCTCTCTAACCACTGGCCTCCCAGAACCTCTGTTGGTGCCTCTGCTGTGATGCATATCAAGTTAGGTTCAGTTAAACAAAGGGCAACACTTACTAGGTACCAATTGTTTTCACCAAGTCTGGAGGCTCAAAGATGAAGACAGAATCCCTCTCTTTAAGGTGGCTATGTGGGAGGTAAACACAGCTAGCAAATGTTACAGCCATTTACTATTATAGGTGCCAGGCACCGTGCTGAGTGCTTTACGTAGCGCTCTAATTTAATCCTCCCAATACTCTACGTCATATTTACAGAGGAAGAAACTGACTCAGAGAGGTAGAGTAGCTGCTTGTCTAAGGTCACACAGCTACTAACAATTGAGCTGGGATTTGAACCTGATAGTTGGTCCCCAGACTCCACAGGTAACTGTTTGGTTATACTACTGTATGATGTCATGAAGCTAGCTATTTCTTTTCTTTATTTCTTTTTTTTGAGACAAAGTCTCACTACGTCACCCTCAGTAGAGTGCTGTGGCATCACGGCTCACAGCAACCTCCAACTCTTGGGCTTAAGTGATTCTCTTGCCTCAGCCTCCCAGGTAGCTGGGACTACAGACGCCCAGCTATTTTTTGTTGCAGTTGTCATTGCTGTTTAGCTGGCCCTGAGCCAGGTTCAAACCCACCACCCTCAGTGTATGTGGCTGGCGCCGTAATCCCAGGGATATGGGTGCCGAGCCTGAAGCTAGCTACTTCTGTCTTTCTTTATTTTTTGAATGGAGGGAACTATTTTGATTTAAGTCATTCATTCACTGAAAACAATGCCTAGCAATCTCTGTGTTAGGCACTTTGCTAGGCTCTTTACAGACAAAATGATGTTTGAACAGACTTGAAAGACAGGTAGATTTCTTGCAGTCGGAGAAGGAATGGAGGGAAGGACGTAGAGGCAGAGGGAAGACTCGAGCCGTGGCACAGGGAGAAAAGGCAGCCCGATGGGGGAATGACGACAAGCCTGGAGCCCTGGACAGGGGAAATGCTGTGAGCTTTCCTCTCACACGCCACCTTGGGTTGACCGTGGGTGGCTGCCCAGAGCATGGTGGTGAGAAGGATTCTGAGGCCCAGTCTGTGTGTAGCGAGAAGGCGTGTGTTGATTACTGTCCACCAAGCTAGGCAATGTGAACTGGCAGCACTTTAGCTGCGTATTCCTTTACCAAGGTAGAATCTCAGATGTGAGATTGGCAATTCAAGAAATAAAGACTGGAAAGGTGCGTTAGAAGCATATTTCAAAGGTTCTTAAATGCCCAGCCAGTGGGTATTAAATATTCTGTCTTAGCATCTATCTTTATGAACTTTCCTCTGATCTTCCCTCTTAGATAAGAAACTCCAGGGGAACATGGCGATTCCCTTCTTTTCCCTTCTCTCTTCCTTTCATAAAAAATGCATTCTCATCTTCATATCCAGTGGATTGGAATTATGATTTCTTACAACAAAATTCCATTACGACAAAATGATTGAAAGTTAAATTAAGCGTTGGAGCTGGGCTTGCCTTGTCTTTGTGAAAGAATACTCTATACGGCAGGACTATTCAAATCAATGGCATGATGATACTCTTCGTAATTATAAGCTACATATTTGGCGCTTAAAAAAAAAAAACAGACCTAGTTTCTTTTTTTCCCCTGGTTAATGATGGTAGTCTGAATTTTTCAGTAATAACACTAATTAATGCCTCGCATCTGCATTGCCCTTTTTGATTTTCAAAACACTTTTTCCATGCACATTGTCTCATTTAATTCTCACAATAGTCACATGGGACGGACTGTGTTATTCTCATCCTTCCTTTAACAAAGGAGAAGGCAGAGACTCGGGGAGCTTTAACTAGAGTCCTAACTTCCTGGTTCTTTTGACTTTGTTGTGCCGCCTCTCTGAAATATGCTAATACAGCCTTAACCCAGGTCCTAAATTAGAAGGAATGCTTTTTTTAAAGTTAAATTTTTTCAATGTGAATCATCCCATTTTCTTCACCCCCTGGACTTTGTGTCTTTCAAGCAGGTTGGGTGGCCGAGATTGAACAGGCTCCGAGGCCTGATGGGGCGGCCTCGGGATGTTCCTTCTCCCTTCTTGAGCAGAAATGCGCTCTGAGCTTTTGTTTTCTTCTTTCTTAGCCACAAAAGTAATACATGTACCTGGCTATTAAAAAAAAAGTTCAAATAGTATAAAAAGGTTTGGGGGAAAGAGTGAGTTTCCACCCACCCCAGTCTTCTGGTCCTTTTCCCAGAAGCAAACTCATTAACAAGTGTCTTGTGTGTCCTTCCAGAAATGTTCTCTGCAAACATAAGCGTTCAGTTGTAGCCCCGTCTCTTCCTGCCTGAATGAGAAGATACTAGAAACTCTGCCCCGCACTCATTAACAGTACATAGAGACTATAGATCCTGACACAATGCACAGTTTCATTCTTTCCAATGGCTCCTTTTCTAGATCTTTCTGGATCTTTTTCTAGATCAGGACACAAAGCACAGCTCCATTCTTTCCAATGGCTCCTTAGCCTTCATTCCATTGCTTGACAGTCTGCACTTTACTTAACCTGTCATCTGCTAATGGTCATGCGGGCCGTTTCTAGCCTCCTGCTTTTAACAGCAAGGCTTCCCAGAACCCTCTTATCTGTGAGTCTTTGTGCATACACATAAGAATGTTTAAAGGATAAATTAGTAGGAGTAAAATTTATTTTATTCTTAAGAATAACATTCTTGGGGCTGAGCGAGGTAGCTCAACGCCTGTAATCTCAGCACTTGGGAGGCCGAGGCAGGTGGATTGCCTGCGCTCACACGAGTTTGAGACCAGCCTGAGCCAGAGCAAAACCCCGTCTCTAAAAATAGCTGGGCATTGTGGTGGGCGCCAGTAGGCCCAGCTACTTGGGAGCCTGAGGCAAGAGAATCACTTAAGCCCAGGAGTTTGAGGCTGCTTTGAGCTATGATGCACTCTACCAAAGATGACAAAGTGAGACTCTGTCTCAAAAAAAAAAAAAAAAAAAAAAAAAACAATCTTTAGAATGTTCTAGAATGTTTGATTTCCTTATTAAGCCACTTTACACTGCCTGGTATCCTTTCTAGGGGGGAAGTTCTGACCTACATCATATGTGATGGAAAATAAGGGTTCTTATTCTTAGGCTTGATTTTAGAGAAAATGAAATGCCCAGTTGTCGCTGCCTTTTTACCATCCCGTGTTTGGAAGGCATTATGGCATCACCTGTGCTCCAGTTTTACTCCTCCAAGTTGGGAAATCCCACTTCTCCCCGTTTCTGCTTGCAGACCTTGAGCCATGTGGTGCCCTGTGTTGAGACTGTCTGTCACTTCTCCGCGTGTGACGCCAGGGTGGTGTGTTTGAAGTACATCCCGAGAAGCTCTTTGTTGCGTGGACACAGGACCTTCCACAGAGCAAGGTGGCTGTGTCAGAACTCTGAACAGGACAATGAGCTTTGTGATCCCCCTAAAGCCCACCCCACCCAGGGATGAGATGACCAGGGCTCCATTGAGCCTCTGGGGTGCTGGCCTTAGTGCTGAAGCAGGATGGCTCTGGGGGCACCTGCAGACCAGGCTGTCACCTGAATGAGGGGCCAGGATGGGCGGATGGTCATTTTAAGGCAGCTTCAGTTATCTAACCAATATATTAATAGAAAGATTTCAGTCTTAGCCACCAGTATAGCTTTACAGGGCCATGCTAGCAGCTGAATGCCTGTCGTGGTTCTCTGTGGAAGGACTTGTGGGGAGAAATGGTCAGTAAAAAACTCATTCATTGGGCGGCCCCTGTGGCTCAGTGAGTAGGGCGCCAGCCCCATATACCAAGGGTGACGGGTTCAAGCCTGGCCCCGGCCAAACTGCAACAACAACAAAAATAGTCGGGCATAATAGCGGGTGCCTGTAATCCCAGCTACTTGGGAGGCTGAGGCAAGAGAATTGCCTAAGCCTAAGAGTTGGAGGTTGCTGTGAGCTGTGATGTGGCACTCTACCGAGGGTGACAAAGTGAGACTCTGTCTCCAGAAAAAAAAAAAAAAGCTCATTCATTGGTGTGTGGTAGGCAGTTGGGTCCGAGTCTTCTTTACCATACACTCTATGACAAGATACATTTTTGTTGCCTCCAAATGAATGGGTTTGCACCCTATAATACCTGATTTCTCTTCTTTTTTTCTTTCTTCTTTTTTTTTTTTTATTGAATCATAGCTGTGTACATTAGTTCAATGATGGGGTACAGTGTGTGGGCCTCACATACAATCTGAAATATTTTCATCCCCTGATTTCTCTTCTTGCTCTAAAATTTGAGGAAATTGGCTCGGCGCCTGTGGCTCAACGGGCTAAGGCACCAGCCATGTACACCTGAGCTGGCGGGTTCGAATCTAGCCCGGGCTGCCAAACAACAATGACGGCTGCAACCAAAAAATGGCCGAACGTTGTGGCGGGTGCCTATAGCCCCAGCTACTTGGGAGGCAGAGGCAGGAGACTCGCTTGAGCCCAGGAATTAGAGGTTGCTGTGAGCTGTGGTGCCACAGCACTCTATCCAGGGTGACAGCTTGAGGCTCTGTCTCAAAAAAAAAAAAAATTAAATAAAATAAAATTTGAGGAAATAATGCAAGCAAAACAGCCAAGGAGGAAGGGTTCTAAACATGAACTGTTTTCCTGGCATTTTAGTTTATGTCTTGATGATAAGTTTTTTTTCCCTCCCATCTTAACTTCCTCATGCAAAGGATTTGGGGGAAGGATTTGAAAGAAGAGAGGTCATTATGTGGCTTAGGCAACATGGCTTGTATTATAGCATTGTGGAAAGTGTTGGGAAAAAAGGAAATTGGTTCGAATCCTGAGTTGGCCACAGTTATATTCATTCATTCATTCATTCATTCATTCACCAAAGACTGTATTTATGGAGTCTCGGTTTAGTGCTGGGCCCTGTTCTAGGCTACAGGGATGGAATATCCTTGAATGAAGGAAGATCCTTGCCTTCACAGAGCTCACAACGCAGGGGAAATGAGATAAGCTGCTGAGTTTCTTTGGACCTGAGTTTTTCTATCTGTAAGTTCTTTAATGGTGAGTGGCACTGGTGCTGTTCCTCCCCATTCACTGCTCAGGACAGGCAGTTCTAATCAGTTACAGCTCTCCAGGCAGCCGCAGTTACTAGACAATCAGCCTGTGTGTGATCCTGGGCTAGACAAATTATAGAGCTCCCAAATTCATTCTTGTTAATTACTTCTAATTATAACAGAAAGACAATCTTATACTGAGGGGAAGTGACAATAGAACTCCAAATTACAGAAGTATTGAAGCTACAGATTTTACAAGAAATCTACTATCCCTTTGGTTTTGTTGGATACAAAAGATGTGTGTGTGTAAAATCATTTCAGATCTTTGGGTCTGAGATTTTCCCTCAGAGTCTTTTGCTGCAAGTTGTCCTTATTGACCTGCTTTCCTTTGATCCTTGGATAGAGGACACGCACATCAACGTGCACTTTTAACTCTTTTCACTTTAGAAACCTCCTTTGTGAAGCCTCTTTTTACTGGAGACAGGATGGGCAGAATCAAATCCGGTCTGTCTTGACAAATGTTTCTACTACACACTAGATCACTCAACAGCAATCTCTAGCAGAAGGCTTCCTAGGGGTCTAACGTGGCCATCTGGTCTCCTACGCTCCACTCAGCACGGTGGAAGCCAAACCAAGATTGGTCTGGTATCAGTCTTTTTGGTGAGTTTTTTCTCCAGATTCCAAAGCCATGTTAGCCCCATTTCCATTTCTAATCCCCCTTGCCAATCCTGTAACAGACCAGCAAGTCCAATGTGCCTAAATTAAGCTCAAATTGCAAACAACAATGAAAGTTATGTCTGTTGGAATTGAAACTTCCATCCTCGTGGTTTTCCAAATGTACCTTCACCTGGAAAAAAGCAGGTAGGTTTGTAGATACTGGGGTAAAAAATAGTTTATTTATTCTATTAAATACTTGTGTATACACAGGGCCTAAAATTCTAAAATCTGCTCATCTGATTTTCAAAATATAATGAACCGCAGTTACCTCTCCCTATTATAAATTATTTTTCTTTAGGAAATAAGAACTGGGACGTCCAGCATCCTAGGCCAAGTCTCCTATAATTCGTGCTAATGTTGGTATTTGATGACTCCCACAGAAGTCAGCTCTTCTCTCTCCAAGAAGCCCAGGAAAATAGAATGTTCCCGCCATTTAATCATAGATATTTAAAGCCAGGAGTGTTTTAAGAAAGAAAAAAGTGTCCTTATTCCTAGGTTCAGTTAAGTGAATTCTTTTTCCTTTGGTGGGGGGAATATGGAAAACAGAAATTCATACTTAGCCTTGTTTAAAGCAGTAGGTATTAAATATAGATGAAACAACTCAGCTCTCCCTTTAAAAATTGTTATGGACGTCCCTATGTTTTTTAGAGCTACAGGAAAGAATTCTCCCACGTTTGTGAAATGAAGTGGAAGACTTTCCAGTTTTAAGGTGTATGGTTAGTAATTTTTGTATACGGTAGTATGTTGAGTTAATGGGGAATGTCTGCACAAAAGACAAAAAACACCGGGCCAGGTGCAGTGACTCACACCTGTAATCCTAGCACTGTGGGAGGCTGAGGCAGGTGGATTGCTTAAGCTCAGGAATTCAAGACCAGCCTCAGCAAGAGCAGGTCTTGTCTCTACTAAAAATAGAAAAACTAGTCAGGTTTTGTGGTGAGCACCTGTAGTCCCAGCTACTTGGGAGGCTGAGGCAAGAGGATCACTTCAGTCCAAGAGTTTCAGGTTGCTGTGAGCTATGACGCCAGAGAGCAGCAGAGTGAGACTCTGTCTCGAACAAAACAAAACAACCCCCCCCACCCAAAAAACCCCCTGCAGTTTTAAGAGCATAGATTCGGAAACCAAATTGCTTGAGTTTGAGCCTCAGCTCCACCTCTTATTATGATCCTCTCTGAGGCTCAGTTTTTCATCTGTTAAAAGGGGATGAGAAAAGAACTCACTTCAAACTAGGAAGTAGTTTGTGGTGAGACGTGTGAGATTATTCCAGAATTGTGTTTAGCATCCAGTAAATGTTATTTTGGCAACTGTGCCTCTATTTCCTCATCTGGAGACTGGGGATAATAATGAAGATTAAATGGAGTAATATATATATATATATATAAAGTATATATATACTTTTTTTTTTTTTTTTGAAAAGAAAAGCTAGACTACAGTGACATCATCATAACTCACAGCAACCGCAAACTCCTGGGCTCAAGAGATCTTCCTGACTCAACCTCCCACGTAGCTGGGTCTATAGGTGCCGGCCACAATGCTCTGCTAATTTTTTATATTTTTTTTGTAGAGATTGGATCTCACTGTGTTCAAGCTGGTCTTGGACTCCTATGTGCTCAGGCTAGTCTTGAACTCCTGGCCTCAGGCGATCCTCCCACCTCGGCCTCTCCAAGTGCTAGGATTAGAGGCTTAAGCTACCCACCGCACCTGTCCATGAAATGGTTACAGTGGTGTCTAGGCATTAGTGAGTGTGGTGGAAACATTAACTTATTGTCACAACACAAATTCCAAATGCTTTCCTTAGCATTAGTTTGAGAAGTATGTAAAATGGTTAAGAATATAGAAGCCTGAGTTTGGTTCTATGATGTATTAACTTTCTAAACTCAAGCTTGGGCTTTTCATCTGTAGAATGGGACTAATCATAGACTCTGCTTCCTAGGGCTATTAGGAAAACTAATTGAGACAGTCTCTGTAAAGTGCTTAACATAGCGCCTGGCGTGTTTGCAGCATTCAGTATGTGTTTGCCAATTATTTGAGGCTGCCTCGTTTCAGTGTTTGATAGGAACTGGGCAGAGGGTTCTAGGAAGAGTGCGATCTGGGAAGGAATGCTTTTCTGGAGAGAACTGAAAGGGAGTCATTTTGCTGTTTGTAGATGTGGCTGTCCTTCTCGGCTTTCTGTATGCCTCCAGCGGAGAAAACACGGGCATTGTAAAGAAGTTCCAGAGGTTTCGGAACCGAGAGCTGGAGGCCACGCGTCGCCAGCGGATGGATTACCCAGTGTAAGGATGGGCAGCAGGTGGGGGCTGGGGGGCTGTGCTTGTTTTATTGAGGACCAGCGCAGGCTAGTGGAAGAACACAGCTTTCGTAAGGTGCTTTGCAAAACCTGTTGCGATCTAAATGGCTTAGACAGAATTTGTGGACCTGAAAACCTCAAATTAGTCTTGAATTATTTGTGCGCTTTGCAACCCTCAGCTAGCCTTAGCCTTAATAGGTGGGATCCAGGAATGAGCTGAGTAGGCAGTAAGGTGTGGAAGCCTGAGGCCTTGCAAAGTTTGGGGCACAGCCAGCCAAAGCCAGTACAGACCGCAGCCTTGGTTTTCCCTTTTCCGTCTTGGAAGACTGGATGAGCTGCCTGAAATCTCACAACTTCTGATCTCCTCCACTGAATTTTCAGCCAAACCCAGGTATATATATATTTTTTCTTCTGCTGAGTTCAAGATGCTGAAAATGGTTCCTGGTTCACCTCAGACTGGATGGATTTAGCAGAGTGATTTAATTCTTCCCAGGCTGTTCACTGTAGAAAGATCTTGAGTCACTTTATTGAGCGTATGTTCTTGCTAAGCTTCCTTGTAATAACTTATCTTCATGAGCTTGCTCAGCTGGGTGGGTCAGGAGGGAGCTGTGTGACACCATCTGTTTGCATATCGTACCACTAATTTGGAGGCCAGATTATAAAGCCCAGAATATTCTAAAGGACTTGTTTGTATGTATCCCCAAAGAACCTGGGGCTGCTGCTACTTTAAACCAAACTGTGAATTGGTTACTGGGGTACATGCAGGGAAATCAATGCACTTCTTTTGACCTTGATTCATGTTTCATGCAGAAAATGCAATTATTGCCACCTCCCCGTCTTTGAGCTACTGGTCACTACAACAATGTGTGACATCAAGCGGGAGTTCAGCACATCTTTTCTAAATGATTAATGGACCACACATCTTGGCTGAATGTGTCCTAGTTAAGTTGGCCCCTGCTATTTTATCCTCACTCTAAAAATCAGAGATGTATGATTAAAAAAAAAAAATTAAAATAGCCCCGATCCAGGAATGGAGTAATTAGATTAGTTGTTCTATACTGTGTAGCCAGGATCGTGATACTGAATAACCTAATATGAGCATTATTAGAATAGTGCCTGTGTGTCCCCTTTTTCACATAGTGATGTCCTTTGTAGCTGATACATTTTTCTACTTTATGACTTTTATCTTTGAAAGAAACAAAATTGCTCAAAAAGCCCCAATTATGTTCCTTTCTTTTAATCACAGAAATTAGAATAGCTTCTTATCAAATCACCTCTCATTAAAACCCAGATTTTTATTTTACATCTGGCTTTATAAGCCTTAATCAAGCATTCAAATAGCAGACACGTGTGAGATTCTCAAAGCAACGCAGAAATGGGTTTTGGCGCAAGGTAGAATGTCCGCTAGTTTTGTTCAGGGAAGCTTAACTTCTGTCTTTGGCAGTTACTCTAACTACCTCCTTTGTCTCAAAAATCAGGCTTTGCAAGCGGATCTCCCATGATGAACATGAAGACAGATTCATCCCTTCATCGGAAAGAAAGCAATTTACTCGGTCATTGTTAACTATAATTACCTGTTCTTGGATGATATCAATCTGCAGAATTTTTTTCCCCCTTCACTTTTATAGGTTTACTGTTTCATTGTGGCTTTATTTACTCCATTATTGCAAGGCCAATCTCTGTGGGATACTCTACTTTGTGGATTCTAATGAGATGTATGGCACCCCTTCTGTATTTCTTACTGAAGAGGGTAAGTGGAAAACAGAACCTTTGCAACAATATTGTAATTTTCCTACGCTCTATCGACAGATTCGTCTGTCTAGAAAAAGGAAGATATTGTCAAGGTGGCAGCTTGGCAAGAGCAATGGTTTCCAAACATGAGCTTCTGATGTAGTATTTTTGTTTGTTTTTTTCTGGAAGCTTAAAACAAATATCCCTATGGACAAAGGGATGTATTTAGAAATGCATTTTGCGGTTTTGCTTTTTGTTTAAAGGAAAAAAGATTTAGTCTTGTTAGCTTTTTAGGACGATTGTTGAAAAGGTATAGATGTACTTCACTCCTGGGCATTTTTTGTCATCTTCATGAGTCTTAATTTTCCTTTTAGGCCATTTGCATATTCAGATGCATCTTGTCAAAGGAGAAGACCTTGCTGTAAAAACTAAATTCATTGTACCTCTGAAGGAGTGGTTTCGACTGGATGTCTCTTTTAATGGAGGCCAGGTATCTGCATGCGCGCTCCATCATGAACCATACAAGCATTTTCACTGAAAGTTAAGCATTGCTATAAAGCCAGGGAACAACCAAATCTGCAAAAACAAATTTGCGGTAAATGATAGACTCATTACGACTGCACACTTGCTAAATCAAACTTTTATAGATGGGAGTTTAAATCATAAGAATCCCATTCCATTTAATTAACTTTTAAAGTGCTTCTTTCGATGATATTGTGAATGAGTCAAGAAAATAGGCGGATCAATAGCCGCCGTGATCTGAGAGATTCAGTCCTTTTCCCCTAGGGAGATAGGCTGTGTGGAGATAAATGTTAAAACAGCGTTGGCCGTGTTTGTGTAATGTTATCAGATCTGCAACTTTTTTTTTTTTTAAAAAAGGGAAATGTATTGGTTAGTTCAGCCGAGAAATGGTTTGACTGTTTTTGGCAGTTGAAATAATTGCTTTATGTTTGGCATTAAATAAACGCATAACAACTAACAAACATACGTGATAATCCCGGTGGGGTGGAGGTTTTTTATCTACTTTGTGCTATAAAGCATTGCTCGTAACTGTTTCAAACTCTCCCAGTGCCAATTTTACGGATTATGACAAATCTGTTGTTATAATTGAAGACAATTCCATTTTCTCAATATACGCGATGCCAGTGTGCTACCTTTTTCTGGTTACTTGATTTTCTCATCAGCTTTTCTTATTGATTTGTGATTTTCCTGTAACAAAACTGGAAGAGACGTTTTGTTTGCCTCGTGCATTAGATGATACCCAGACTTCCCTTAGTGTTTAGGTTTGTCATATTTCCTTTCTCCGAAGAGAAAAGAAATCAGGTCAGTTCTTGTTGCTTTCCTGAGAAGAGTCTGTAAAACGTTAGCTGGGATTTTTTTGATTGTCCGTTTTCTTAAAAAGGTTAGATGACAGAGCTGTGGTCCACGTTTTTGCTTCGGATCTGTGCAAGGGTTACGTCAGTGTTACAATTTGCTCCTTCCTTCTAAGGAGGAGCTCAGTGCTATGCATCCTGAAACAGATATCAAATCATGAGAGGAAACCCACAGATCTCATTTTGCACCTGCTGTATGCAAGGCACTTTGCTCAAGTTACTTACAGGCTATTTATGGAAGTAACATTACGCAGGTGAAGGGGTGTCACCAGACGAGCTTAATTGCTAAATGATTCATATAGATCCCCAGAGGGGAGACAGCATTTCATGCTGGGATGCTCAGGGAACGTTTCATGGACAAGGTTTCTACGTTGTGGCAGAATTTAGATGGAGAGATAGGAGAGGGGGCATTGCAATACATTATTGGGAGTCAGCAGATAAACCAGTTTGAAGTAGGAAATTGGCAGACTGTAGAAAACTAATAGAAGAAAACAAGTCTGTCTTTAGTGCTAGAATGTGGAGGATATTGAAAGTCACAGAATTTGGACTTCAACTTGTAAGGCAATAGGACATCCTGGAGGACTTTTGAGCTGAAGAAGAGTAAAAGAGAGAGTAAATTCACCTTTCTCATTAGAAGGGTGCATGGTAGGGTAAAGTGGGAGAGAAGAATTAGAAAGTCCAAATGGGTAGAAGAAAAGAGAGTATATTTTTTGGTATATGTAGACTTTTGCCCATTTTTCCTTCTTTCTGTTGCATCTGGTCTCCCTATAATACATGCAGGTTCCAAACGACTACCCCCTATCCACCTTCACAGTGAGACTACCATGCTCATTGCTTTGACTGAAGGGACAAATGACTTAAAGCAAATGGTTAGTTCAGGGAAACACATAGTTTGAGTCATTCTCTTTTCTGAAGCAACAAGTTGTATGGCTGAATTGGCTTGGTTCTGATGGGATAGTCAGTTTTTCATGGGTACAGTGTTATAGCTACATCCTTGAGAATCTAGGTGGGCGCAGCACAAATTTCTTACGTCCTGGTACTGTGGTAGCGCCAGGGAAGATAAGTGGCCCCGTAAGTCCACAGGCTTATGTTGGAGCCCAAGACCCAAAAAAGAAACCAGGTGAGACCGCTGACTAATTCATGACAAAACACTGTCAGGGGCTTATGGAAGGGGAAGTAGCCAACAGTCATGTGTGAAGGACATGCAGCCCCATCTTGCTTTCCCCCAAAGGCTCTCAAGGAATCAGAGGAAGATTTCAAAAACTTCTTGTAGTATCACACACATTTCCTTATTTTTCTAGGCAGCATGCTTTTAAAGACAAAGAGATCAAACAAAACTCAGCTTAGAGTTTGGAAGTATCTGAAACCCACTGGCGGCAACTGCGCTGTAAATATTCTTAGCTGCCTCAAGTCATTTGAGGAAATAAATGTATTAAGTCTTAAAAACATGCACAGGGCTAGTAAGCTGTTAATTTCATTTCTGCCGAAACTGATCAGGTAAAAGACTCTCCAGCATATGTGATGAGTAATTTAGACCAAACTATATTTATCATGTGAGGTACTGAGGCATAACTGATTCTTAGCTATCTCTCCCATCTAGATAGTAGTAACCGCCAGCGTTGGGCAGGATTTGAGAAGCTACCGTGATCAGACCATTAGGTAAGTGCGATTTTTCTTTTTCTTCAAAATTTGGCTGGGCAAGGGTTAAGGAATTTCACTCCTTAGTCCTCAATCCCAGTGTTATTCCATATCTCCTCATTCAGCTTTTGCAAGCATGGAGTGTTCTCTGCCCTGTAGCTAGTCCTTGTAATTTTTTTTTTACCATGCTCAAACTCTCTTTCTCCTGCAAGCTTTTTTTCTAAGCAAGAGAAACTAGTCTTCTCCCCAGATCTCATTGTAAATTCTTCCTTTCATGGCACTTTATAATTCATTTTCTTTGAAAATTATCTTCTATGAAGGATTCTAAAAAATAAATCAAAGTATCAATGTTGCTTATTGAGGATGGTTGGTAACTTTGGTCTGGTATAAAACATAAAAGCGGACAGCCCTCATATTTATGTTTATAATCTAGATTTGAAATGTGTACAACTATTGATATTGGTGTCACTTTTCATCCTTATATAACAATTCTCTACAAGAGTCATAGAAATTGAGCGTTGAGTTCCTTGCCTTGTGTTTTGTCATTTCTTTCTTTTTTTTTTTCACTGTTACAAGATAAGATACTTCATGCAAAGTATTAACTCTGCCCCCCCAAAGCCCAACCTCCCAACAAACAAAAAGCTATCTGGGAATACTGCTATACTAACATATTAACCATAGTATAATCATTCATAGGAAAACAGTAATTGAACGATGAATTGAATTAAATAACAAAGTTCAAACCGTCATAAACTTCATAGACCACAATGATTTTACAAAACAAGCAATTCCAGAAATCTTATAAACAATAAAAGAAATATTTCAATATCATTCTACATGATCAGGATACACCTGATATTGAAATTAGAGAAAATATATTGTTGTAAAGAGAAAT
>CAUYRH010030525.1:0-38430 GCA_963574655.1 Perodicticus potto | reverse complement strand
TCATGAGTTCATTTTCTTTCTTTTTGAGTTCCTACATATAAGTGAAAACATGAAATGTTTGCCTTTCTGTTCATTTCACTGAAAGTACAGTTATGAGGAATAGATTTAGTGTTCAATAGCACAATAAGGCTACTATAGTTAACAACAATTTATTGCATATTTCAAAATATTTAACTAAAAGCACACGAATTGAAATGTTCCTGATGCAAAGAAATGATAAATACTTGAGGTAATGGATATACCAATTACTCAGATTTGATTGTTATAAATGTACTATAACTTGTACTAAAATAGCACATGTATGCCATAAATACACACAACTAATGTGTTTCAATGATAATTAAAAAGTTTACAAAAAAAAAAGCTATTTTGAATACAGTAACAATTCTTCCCATAACCAGAACAGAGATATTTCTTAGTCTTCTTTAGTAATTGTACTAATAGCACCCAAATTACAGAATAATAACACAGTTATTTTACATATGGATTATTTTTAACTGCTGCCAATTCAGGTAGAGAAGTGTAGACACATAAATATGAAATGTACTTTAAGAGTGTAAATAGAAGTTGGACATGCTTTCATTGAACCTTCCTCCTTAAAGTCCTATAGTGGCTTCTTAAAAAATAAAAACCTATGAGCCTGGCCTACTGGGCTCAGAATTATTTGACCTCTGATTACCTCTTCAAATTCCTTTTGAAGTTGTTCCCTTTGATCACCACTCTCTAGGACTAATGGTTTTCTCATATTGTTCCTTAGAGATGCCAAGCGTTTCATATCCCAATGTCTTTATACGTGTTCCTCATAGAGGCTTTCCAGGTCATTCTATCAAAACTAGCCCACTCCTCACTCTTCTAACTCTCAACCCTTGCTATTTTCTTTATTATACTGAATAGTACCTGACATTATCATATTTATTTATGGGAAGAGACCTCATAAAGTCCAGCAAATCCTTTAGATTTATTAAATGATCTGATAGCCTAATAGTAGATGATGATTTACCAATATCCTAGCTGTAGATTTTTCTGGTTTTTTAAATCTCTTTATTCCAGCATTAACATTTGCCTATTAATGTGGTTCAGCTGTCAATTGCATTCTTTCCCTCTATTTCTAAGTGGATTTTTGTTTTGCTCCTAATGTCATGGCATTTATCTATCATTCAAATTCATAAAGATAGTGAATCAGAATTGTCTGGAAAACTCTCACATCAACCTTTTCTTAAGCGCACAATGGAGTTTATGGACGGGTGCCCTTGAGTCACAAGTCACTTCTGGTACAAGTAACCATGGCCACATTAAGAGGTAATGCACAAAAACTTCCCAGGACTGCACCTCAGCTAAGAGCTATGAAGGGTAGAATAAACTTTACCCCAGAAAGCAACTAGAATGAAAGAATTGGTCCCTACTACAGTAATCAAGTTATAACATGCTGGGGTGGCACCTGTGGCTCAGCGAATAGGTTGCCGGCCCCATATACCAAGGGTGGCAGGTTCAAACCCAGTCCCGGTAGAACTGAAAAAAAAAAACAACAACAAAAACAAAAACCAAGTTGTAACATACTGAAGATAAATCAGTGAAGAGTGTAACAGGTGAAGATCTTAACTGAGCTGCCTCTTACTCCATTCCTGAGCAGGTCTTTAGTCTATATTAACATGATAAATAAGTGAGTTAAAGAATTTTCTATCATGATAGTCATTATATTTTTCAGGTAACTGAGCCATAAATTTATAGTAAACTATATTTATCTGGATCTGTGTTTCTTAGTTTTTGTTAAAACTGACTTAAAAATGACACTGAATAGATCATTCCCATAGACATCCTCTTTCAGAAGGAAGAGGCTCATTGAGCATTCAGTTGCTTTTTTCTCCATTGCAAGCATTACATTCTGCAGAGCATCTATATATAAACCATAAAGGAACCTGTGAGCTTTGTGATCGAAGAATCTTTTCTTTTATCCTTTTGAGGACTAAGAGTGATTTTCCCAAGTGACAACTCAATCATTAAAGCAGAAGCTTTAGAATGCATATGGAGCCATCCATATCTCTGTTCATTGTATTATACAAGTGAAGCATGATAAAGTCACCACTGCCAAAATTAACACCAAGGTTTTTTTATGTAGCTGCATAAGTAATTTTAGTGCATTGGATAACCAAGAATGAAAAATATAAATATTTATTTGTGATTGAAGAGACTTAAGTGCACATGTGTGATCTTAGAGATTGATATGGATTTGTATTTTATATTACAAGATATTATATGAATAAGAGAGTTAAAGCCTCAAATATAACAGTATGTACACACAATCTATATTATTTGTTTATGTAGAGAAGGAATTTGCTATTGAAAATCATAATAAAAGTAGGACAGATAGAAAAAGTCTTCAGAGGTAGACAGACTTAGATTCAAAGTTCTGTCCTGACAGCTTAAGTGAAACAGATTTGGAAATTTTCCCCCCTGAGATTTTATTTTCTTAGTTCTAAAGGAAGATTAAATATTCTCACATGATTTGGAGGGGAGGGAGTAGGTTTTGCTCTGTTGTCTGAGCTAGAAGGAAGTGTGTTGACTTCAATCCCCGTCTCGTGGGATCAAGGGATCCTCCTGCTTCAGGCGCCTGAATAGCTGGTACTACATATATAAGTCACCGATCTTGGCCCTCTCTCTTGAAATTTTAAGTTTGAGGAAGAGTGACTATAAAATACAAAGACTAATGTCAAACATACAATGTGTGAGAGCTGTAATGACATTAAAATATGTGGGGAATTATAGGATTTGCTCACTTAATCTATAAGCTAATGTTCAGGCATTTCCAGAAATATCAATCATTTTTATCTTTCAATGTAAACATTTTTTTTTTAAATTGTTTCTTTTAAATTGTCATTTGTTTTAAGTTGTTCCTTATATTGCTAATGTTTTAAGAACTAGACTTTGGCTCTCTAGATTTTGTTGGGATTTGGGCAGATGACTTATTCACATCCACGCACACACATGTATGTGCACACACCTTACCACAGTTAATACATCTACATAATTATATGTGGAGGTCAAATTCATTTATTAAAGCATCCTCCAAATGGCCAAATGCTTTATAGTAATTATTTTAGTCACTAGTTCGGAAAAGAACATTAGACTAGTATGAGTTCTCTAGATGGGCACAATATGCACACATATGTCTTAACTTTAATCAAAGGTCTTTTGTTTGTTAATATTGGAACTATAGGGTTTAGTTTAAATGTTTCTATCTCAGCAAAGATTAATAATTTGGAGTCAATGTATATAAGCTCATTATCATTTCTCTAAATGTAGAGCCTGTTTGGAGACCACTTACATTTGTTCAGTAGGAAACAAACTTTCTCTTAAAAACATTTTTTATTGTGAGATGATAAATATAGGTGACAACATTTTAAATGCAACACTTTGATGTTTTCACAGAAATATTTCTGTGAAAACATCATCCATATAATCCCAATCCAAAAAAAAAAAAAAAGAAAATTATCAACCACTCAAGTGCCATCTTTAATCGTTATTCATGTCCAACTACAAAGACAACCGCTATTATCACTTATGTTTTCTTACATATTTATGCCCTTACCTGAGTTCATTTAGACTATTTCAATAAAAATTCCATAGACTATGTGGTTTATAAATACCAAACTTATTTTCCCTCTGTTCAGGAGTCTGAGAAGGCCCAGGAACCCACAGATTCAGTGTCTGGTGAGACCCCCTTCCTTTTCCCCGGCTGTCTTCTGACTGTAACTTCACAGTGATGAAAAGAACACTCTTTAGGGTTTCTTTAAAAGAGCATTGATCCCATTCTAGGCGCTCTTGTGACTTAATAATTTCCTGAAGTCCCCTCCGCACCCTGTCCAGTCCTAATGCCTTTCCCCACCCTGTCCAGTCCTAATGCCTTTGCTTTGGGGTTTAAAATTTCAACATATGAATGGGGGGGTCTGTATATGTGTAAACATTCAGACCATAGAACTCCTAAGTGAGAAGGGATATTAAGAAAGATGCTTCTGGGAAGATGGGAGGAAAACCTGGCCTGCTGAATAAGGAAGTCTGGAGGGCCCATAGGAACAATCACCATTCAGCAACTCTATTTAAAAAAAAAAAAGTGGATATGATGTAACCTAAGTAACCAATGACCAGTAGAAAAACACAATAATCTATGACCAATAGAAAAGGGTAATAATGCCTGGAGGCGCAGGGAGCTAATGAAAGAAGAGTTGCGACCAATTTCAAAAGCAGAGAAAAGGTATTTATACCTCTTAACCGCCTTTGCTTCCCTACTTCTCTCATCTCTTCTCCTTCATGAGAGGGACCCACTTCCAACTCTCTTTGGAAGTGCTCTAAGCTTTCTTTGTTCTTAAATAAATTGTCTTTTTGTTCCACTGAAACCTGTGCAGGTTACTTTTGCTCTCTGTTCACACTGCCTGTGCTGCTCCAGCTCTATTTTCAGTTTCCACCTACTTTTGTGTTTGATTCCCACGTGCCTCTGTTGAACTTTCTAACTTAGCCCAGTAAAGGAACAGGGTCAACTGGGTTTGGGGAACGAAGCCCCACTGACCACCAAGTCTAAGCAAAAAAACCAACAAAAAACAAAAAACAGTTGGAACCATAATACATGTATGTGTTATGTAGCTAATGTCTATTTTTTTTTTTTTTTTTTTTTTGTATCTTATTGGAGGTCAGGGTTCCAAGTTGCGTGAACCTAGTTGACCCGGTTTGATTACTCAACTGAGCTAGAAAGTTCAACCAAGGCACGGTGGTAATGGAAAGAAAGCAAAAGTGAGTGAAGATTGGAAATAAAACTGGAGTGGCAGAGGCATTGTGGATAGAAGGCAAAAGTAACCCACACAACTTTCAAGGTAACAGAGATGTTACATAGGAAGAACAAAGAGAAAGTTTAGAGCACTCCCAAAGAGAGTTGGCAGTGGGTTCCTCTCGTGGAGAGAAGGTATGAAAGCGGGGTCTTAAATAAGGCCTGCAGAGGTATTAAATACTCTCTATTTGAATTGGTTGTGAGTCTTTCATTGGCCTCTCTGAGCCTCCGGGCAGTATTGCCCTTTTCTATTGGCCGGTGATTGTCTCTTTCTATTGGTCGTTGGTACCTAAGTTATTTCAGATCCACATTCTTATTGGCCTTCCAGACTTCCAGCTCGACAGGCCAGGTTTTCCTCCCCCTTAGCTTAAAGCCCTTTTCTTAGTGTCCCTTGTCATATATAATTTATTTTAGTCAACATTTTTATGAGATTTATGCAGGTCATTGTGTGCCTTCATAGGTGATCCAAATGTTGACATGTTTTCTCGCCTCTTACTTGGTCTAGGTAAAGAACTATAAATTATGGAAATCTTTAAAAAGAATCTGTGACTTTATCTACTCTTGTTCATCTGTTTTCTATTTTATTTATTTTCACTGTAATTATTATTGTATCCTTTCCTCTGCTTGCCCTGGGTTTAGTTTGTTCTGCTTTTCCTTAGAGTCCTCTAGTGAAAGCCTAGATATAGATTTCAGACCTTTCTCTTTTTTGAATGTATACATTTAAAACTAAAATTTCTCCCTGAGAACTTTGTTGCATTTTATAAATTTTAGTAATTTTTAAAATAATTATAATCCAATTTATATATATAATATATAAATATATATTAGATGTGATCTATTTAGATTTATGTCATTTAATTTTAAAATATTTAGAGTGTTTGTAGATTCTTACTACTGTTGTTTTCTAATTTAATAGTGTGGTCAGAGTGTGTACTTTGTAAGAATTCAATTATTTGATGCTATTTAGTGAAGAGTCCATTTACACTTAAAAATAATTGTTCTGTATTATTGGGTAAAATATTCTACAAGTTCCAAATATCAGTAGAAAGTTGATTGATAGTTATATCAAATATTCAATATCTTTTCTGGTATCTCTATTCATTTTTTAATTAATTGCTGGCAGAGAAGTATTAAAACTCGTTTTCATTGTTGATTTGCTTTTTCCTCCCCTTACTCTGGCCAGTTTTGTTCATGCGTTTAAACACTGTTCTTAGGTACTTTTAGAATATAATATATTTTAAAATACCACATGTTCTCCCTCATAGGTGGGAGCTAAACAAAGGATACATATGGTCATATGAGCTGTAATGGACAATGGAAACTAAGGGTGGAGTGGGAGGAGGAGAAAGAGGGCTAAAATCCACCTATGTGGTGCAATGTACCCAATTCTGGTGGTGAGTGCACCAAAAGCCCTGACTTCAGAATAATAAAATTTATCCATATAACAAAAAGCTCCTCCTACATTTTCTGAAATAATAACAACAAAAAGAATTGACAAAGAAAAAAATAGAATAACTAAAAAATAATGAATTAAGGTAATAACCAAATATTCCCAGTTTATCAGTGTTGAAAATCCTTGTTTTTACATGTTTATAAAAACCATTATATTTCTTTGGTGTGTAATGAAAGACAATGAATATGTATATTCATTTCTACTCTTTTTGAAATAACAGAAGAGATAGATTTTGTGTTCACAGTCTCTTTGCAAGTTTTAAATGACAAAATTACTTACATAACACCACCGAAAATGGAAAAACCAGAATGAAAATACAAATATAAAAACTAAAATATTTACCATTCTGAAGTATTTCCCTTTGTCTCTTCAACATTTTTTTGTATTGAAATCTACTTTTGCTTATACTAATGTAGCTAACCTAGCTAGTTTATGTTTAGTATTTGGGTTTCATCTTTTACTATATATTTATTTTTACTCTATTTGTCATATTTAAAGTTTGGGTTTATTAATATTATGAATTGAAGCTTGGTTTCCATATAACTGGAAAAATCTAGTTATTAAAGGAGTTTTTGATTCAATTTGGTTCTGAGATATTTGTTTATATGTTTCAGTTTAAAACTGCTATTTGGTATGATTTTGTTCCTCTGTACCTTCTTTGCTAACACAAGTTTTGTGAATTTTATATGGTTACCTATCCATGTTATCCCCTGCATTTATTTTTTTAGCTTTACCCACTTTAGCATTTCTAGTGATTACTCCAAGTGTTGCAATGTACATCTTTAGATTATCTTATTCTACATTCAAATATACTATGTCATGTTTTCTGCTTTTCATATCTTGTTCTATCTTTCCATATATTTTCTTTTATATATATATATATATAATGAGCCCCTATTGTATCATTTCTATTTTTGCTTGAGCAATCAATATTTTTTCTTTTTAAAACCACCAATATTATCTTACATTTACTTTTATGTATGCTATAGCCCTCATACTATTATGAATTTTTCTTTCAAAGCATTACTCCTTTAAATAAGTACTCCTAGTACTCTTAGGAGTACTAGTACTCCTTTAAATAAGTTATTAACTCAATAATTTCTCTAATAATTTTTGCAATGCAGGTATGTTAGAAAAAAATTTCTCATCAGTTTACTGATAATGTCTTTATTTTACCTTGATTTCCAAAGAATATTTTCCCCTAAATAATATGAACATTTTCTTTATATTGGTGTAAGTAGATTAGTCCCAATATATGTATAGATATCTGATATTTATTTTATTTCTTAAAATTGACATTTCACTGCATTTATTCCTGTGTTATTTCTAGTGACGAGTTGGTGATCATTTGTAGATTTCCTTCCTGTATGTAAATTTTTTTTCCTCTGACTGTTTTCAGGAATTTAATATTTTTCTCTTTCCATAGTTCAACTTTGATCTGCCTGAGTATTATCTTCTCTTTATTTAAACCACTCAAGCTCCTTCTATCTGTAGGTAAATGTTTATTTTTCATTAGAATTTTTAAATTCTGCATTTATTCCTTCAACAACATGTGTATTCCAATCTTCCCCTTTATACATCTGAGGCCTAACCCATTCGGTATGAAGAACGCTTTTGAACATTTCTCTTTGCAGAGCTTGTTCAGAAAGTTTTCTAGTAGTTGTTTTCATTTTTTTTTCCTTTTGTTCTGGTTGTTGACATAGTTTATTTCACATGTTTCTTTTCATTTCTTATTTATGCAGGATGGGCATGAAGTTCGTATGCAGTTTTAAACTGCACACTGTTGCTTTTGGCCAGAGAACCCATCTTCCAGTAATTCACCAACTGAGGAGCACAAATGGGGAGAGGGGAGGCACCTGATTCATGTTCTCCAGGCCTTTGAGACAGTATGGATCTGGTCCTTTGGCCACATATATGCAAATCTACAAGAAAGGTGATATTGTGGGCATCCTAGGAATGGGTGCTATTCAAAAAGGCATGCCACAGAAATGTCACCATGGCAAAACAAGAAGAGTTGACAGTGTCACCCAACATGCTGTTGGCATTATTGTAAACAAGCCAGTTAAGAGCAAGATTCTTACAAGAGGATTAATGTTCGTATTGAGACATTAAGCCTTCTAAGAGCTGAGATAGCTTCCTAAAACATGTGAAGGAAAATGATCAGAAAAAGAAAGAAGCTGAAGAGAAAGGGACCTGGGTTTGACTGAAGTAACAGCCTGCTCCACTCAGAGAAGCACATTTTGTGAGAACCGGTGGAAAGGAGCCTGAGCTCTGGAAGCCCTTCCCTATGAACTCCCGGCATAATCAGCATACAGCAGAGCAGGCAGGAGAATCGAGAGAACTAGTTGTGCAGGAGCATGAAGTGCTGGAAGCTATTCTCCACGAATTCATGGCAAATAGGCGGAACAAGCTTTGTCACATTCAATGCTGAGACTCCACCCTGAGCTGCTGGGACCTTTTCCCTGTGAATTCTGGCATAATAGATATTAAAAATAAAAGGCTACTGTAAAAAACAAATAAACAAATACACTATTTTAAATTGCACACGAACTTTATGGCCACTCTGTATTTTATTTTGTAAATATTCAGACATATATAGCTTGTCTACTCACATTCAAATACACTAATTCTCATTCATTTCTTCTGTCTTATGTTTTTAATCTGTCCTAAAACTTATCAGTCTTCATTTTAGTTATAAAAATTTGTATTTCTAACTGAAATTCTTTTCTTAAGTTTTGTTCATAACTTTCTGAAGAGATTTTTTAAAAGGACTTAAACTCATAAAAAGGAAACATAGAGTTAACTATTTATAATCAGTATTCAGTGAATAATGAGCAGCCATGATATTTTTCTAAATAAATTGATAAATTATAAGGTAATGAAGAGAATTGTTCCAACCTTAAAAAAATGATATTTGCAAAGCTGATTTTCACAGGGAGGGAGATCTAAAGACATCAAAAAATGTGGAACGAAGAACAGTGACTTTATAGCATTTACCATTAAACAAATTATGGAATATTAAGGGGAGGTTATGCAAAGCATCGGAGATTAATTGTTGCTAATTGACTGAAGTCACAAAACCAAGTGTTGGCTTCAATTGTGATACTAATGCCATTTACAAGGTTAATTACTGTGTCACCTCACAGCCCCCAGTTGTTCTTCATATTGGGGCAGAGAACATGTGAACAGATGGATGAGAATAACATCTGGCGTAGGTGAGCAATAAGAGTACAGCTGACATCCTCGAGTGGTTTCCTTCAGTAGCACCATCTCAGGGATAGAAAGTAATAAGAGACAAGTGTGGAGCCAAAAATAGACAACTTGATATATAATTATCAGCATATTGGCCCTTGCCAATCCCAGACTGATTGTCATAATCAGCATGTAACAGAGCAACGGTAATGTTCTTATCAATAACATCTTTCAAAAAATACTTACATTTGATTCAGTGAATTTGTCATTAATATCTTACTTCATCAGCTTTGCTCCCATCATGCCCATGCATGAAAACTAAAATAATAACTTCTACTTTACGGAAAAATCATAGTTTTTAAAACTTATATCCTTCTTGATCCTCAGGATAATGCTACAAATTAGATGTCACTACATGATATCCAAATTAATAACCAAGGCCTAGAAATGCTACATTTGAGATTTAAAAGGTAATAAATGGTAGAACAAGTATGCAAAGCCATAATTATTAACTTCAACCTATGGCACTCACATTTTCAACTATATTCTATCAGTAACAAGAAAAAAAAAGTCTATGTTAACAATAATGACAATTAGAAACTTTAAAAGTACAGTTTGCAAATATCATTCGCTAATATGTTTTAAGTAATATTAAAGCCTTTTTTCTTTTCTAAAGAATACAGATCTAAAGCGTTTGATTCCAAATATTGTATAAATTTAGTTCGGTTTTCTTTTATCTACTTAATGTGATCTTTCAGTGTCCTGGGTATATGCAATAATGCCATTTCTACCATATGAAATGTTCTTGAACAATTCAAGGAGAAAATACACAGCCATATAATACAACGCATTTTCATTAGAAGAGAAATTATTGTCAAAAATTCTGAGAGCATATGTATTTGATTGTTTCCCACATTTTGTTTATATGCTGTATTATGTGGGCGCTAAAGACCTGCCTCTTCTATTTGCGCTTATTACAGAGAGAATAGGCTACATGTGGTACATTAAAGCAGGACTTCAGAGGTGAACTCTCTTGGCCTTAATTGTGCTCTGCAAGATACAATAGAGTTGTTGCTGTATTGTCAAAGGGAAATATTGAACATTGCCCTCGTAATTAATCATCACTGTTGTTATCACTGGGATCCAGGGAGGCATACCCTTGCTTTGTTTTTCTATTTAGTTGGGTATGTATCATAATGCACCACTTTCTGATGAGGCTCCAGAACCAGTCCCTAACCGTAGAGCTAATGTGTGCGCCTATGTGTGTGTGTGTGTGTGTGTTTAATTTTCAATATAAAAATTTTGAGGAGAAAGGTAATTATTCAAGCTATGTTTTTTTTTTCTCTCTCTCTCTCTTTTATGTTGATTTTCCAGCCACATCCTTCTTTATTTCTCAGCTCATCAATAAACATGTGTCCCAGGGGAAAGTATTTTATTAGGATAATTTGAGAGACTACTTGAGAAGACTTATGTCTTCAAGACGTAACATTTTCTGAAACAACTGGAAAAATTATTCACATCATTGAAACCTATTTTGTTTAAATTTCATATCCAGGGCAAACAGAATACAGGAGTAAATAGGTTACTATAGACTATTTTCACCAACATTATTGAGATATAATTCACACTCAGTATAATTCCACCAATGGAAAAGTACAATTCAATGGATATTTTACTATATTCAGAGATGTGTAACTACTGCTGTGATCAATTTTAGGATAATTGAAATACTTCAAAAAGAAATCCTGCAATTACTAGCAGTCACTCCCCCTTCCTTCAACCACCTCCCAACCCTTTCTAGAAAATGATGAATCTACTAGGCGTAGGGCGCCAGCCCTATATGCAGGAGGTGGCATGTTCAAACCCAGCCCCAGCCAAAAAAAAAAAAAAAAAAAAAGGACAAATCTACTTTCTGTTACCGTAGATTTGTCTATTGGTCTATTCTGAACACTATCTACATAAAATCATAAAATATATGTCCTTTTATAACTATCATCTTTAATTTTGTGTGATAATTTCAAGGTTCATCTATACTGTAGCAAATAGAAGTAGCTCTTTCCTTTTTATTGCTTAACAATGGCCTACTGCTTGAATATACTATATTTTATGTATCCATTTATCAGTTGATAGTAGGCATTTAGGTTATTTCTACACTTTGGCTTTTAGGCCTAATGTTGCAATGAACAGTTAGGCACAAGATTTTGTCTGGAAATAAATTTTTCATTACAAGATGTACAGAAAGGATTGCAATGGACACTGAGTTATAAGATGTCCTTACATTCAACCTTTTAAGGAACTACCAGAATGTTTTCCAAAATATCTGCCCCTTTTTACTGTCTCATCAGAAATTAAGAGAGCTCCAATGGCCTCACACCTTTGTCAATATTTATTATGGTCTACCACTTTGATTATAGTTATCCTAGTGGAAGTCGAGTGGTATCTCATGGGTTGTGTTGAATTGCATTTCCTCATGTCCTAAACAGCTAATGATATTTAGAATCTTTTCCTGTATGAACTACCCCTTCCAGTATTATCCATTCATATATTTTGCTCAATAGTCTTTTAGGTAGTTTTAAAGATTGATAAACGTTACAAGCCTCTTTCTGATAGACGATTTCCCATTTTCTTATCTTCGCTCCCTGACAGTACCCTCTGAAGTACAATAGTTTTAGTGTTGTTGAACACACATTTGTCTATTTTTCTTTTGTTGTAATTTTTAGTGTAATATTTTAGAAAGTTTCATCATAGTTTATAATTTTGGTTTACATATTACCTATATGATATCTTTTCATTTGAATTTTGTATATGGTGGAATAATTTTTCATCCAGTTGTCTCAGCACCATTATTTGAAAAGATTATGCTCCCCAGTGAATTATTTTTTCACCCGTGTTGAAAATAAACTGACCTTAAATATGAAGGTTTATTTCTGATTTTCAATTAAATTGCATTGATCTTTATCTCTAGCCTTACATTAATTCCATTTTTACTGATTCACTTTATTAAGTTTGTTTCATATATTTATCATACAAATAGATTTTTTTTTTGTTATGTCTTGATAACCCCAACCTCTTAAATTTTTTTTTTTTTTTTTTTTTTGGCAGTTTTTGGCCAGGGCAGCCAAATCTACCACCTCTGGTATATGGAGCCGGCGCCCTACTCCAATGAGCCACATGTGCCACCCCTCTTAAATCTTTTTAAAAATAACATACATAAATGTTTACTCTATGTGATATAAAATTATATGAGTTTTATTATAATATACTGATTATTTTTTCACCAGTCTATTCAACCTCCTCCTATCCTGAAACACAAAGTACTTCTGGTTTGTTTTCCGATGGTATAATTTTCTCTTTTCCTGAATGTTATAAAAATGACATCATACAATATGAGACCTTGACAGATTAGCTTCTTCTACTATTAATATACAGCCTAGTTTAATTTATATTAGTGTGTAGTTCACCATTTTAAATTATTGACTGGTATTTTATTGTAGAGATGCACCACAGTTGATCCATTAATCTGTTGACGATCATCTGTTTGCTCTTAATTTTTGTTTGTTATTTCTAAAGTTTCTCTAAGAAATCATTTTCCAAATTTTCTATGGGAGTAAGTTTTCAAATCACTTGGAAAAATATGTGGGAATATCATTGCTGGATTATATTGTGAGACCATGTTTACTTTGTAGGAAACTACTAATCCGTTTTCCAAATTTGCTGCTCCAGTTTGCACTTCCACGAGCAATGAATTAGGGCGTCTCTGGCTGCAGATCGTCTCTAGCAATGTTATTGCTAATTGTTTGGATTTTAGCCATTTTCAGAGGTGTCTAGTTTTTGTAATTGATGCTGTTTTAATTTTCGGTTCTATAACGACAAAAATGTTGACGAACTTTTATGTACCCCTGTCCATCTACATATCTACTTTGATGAAATGTCTTCTAAGAAATTTTTCCGATTCCAGTTGTCAGGATTGAATTAATTAGGTAATTATTATTCATTATATTAATTATTATTATTAATTATAACCTCATTAGGTTATGATTAAATTTTAAGGGACCATTGTATATTTTGGATATTTGTCTTATTCTATGAGATAGATGTTTTTCAGACATTAGCCTTCAGTCTGTGAGTTTTCATTTTCCTTTGTAACAGTGCCTTTTGAAGAGCAAACAGTTGGATTTTCATAAAACCAAACTTGTCTATTTTCTTCATGTACTAAGCTTCGGATGTATCTAAAACCTTTCAACCAACTTAGTTTCACATAGCTTATCTCCTATGTTTGATTCTAGTTACTTTATAACTTCTCATCTTATGTTCATGTCTATCATTCATTTCATGTAAACTGAAACATCTGTGTTTAGTGTCATTTGACTCTCCAGTCAGGGGAAAGGCTTCTGCATACTTTGAACTTCCCACCGAAGAAACCACAGAACAGCATGAACAAGCTTTCTTTCCCAAAGACCCAGATGTGAGGAAGAGGAAAGGATGAGACTTGAGACCTGTGAGAAGTCAAACCTCAAAAACGGACTCAGATTACCGATTATAACTTAATTCCAAAAAAGATGAGAAAAGAGATTAGCAGAAGGCTAAAGGAATTACGTGTATTAGAAGGAAGTTGGTATGTTCACTTAAAAACCCGCACATGGATATTTATAACTGCTTTATTCATAATTGACAAATATTAAAACAAATGACTTGCTTTTCAGAAAATAAATGGATAAATAAAATGTAGTACAGACAATAGAACATTATTTAGAACTAAGATATAATCAATTAGGCCATAAAAAGACATAGAGGAAATTTAAATGCATATATTACATAGTGAGAGAAGCTAGTGTGAAAAAGTTTACATGGCATCTTATTCCAACTGTATGTACACTCTTAAAAGGTCAAACTATGGAGACAGTAAAATGACCTGTGATTTCTAGGGGTAGGGGGAGGAGAGAGATGCAAATTGGAATAGCTCATGGGATATTCAGGGCAGTAAAACTACTCTGTACAATCCTGTGCTAGTGGATACATGAATGCATTTCATTAAACATTTGTTCAAACGCATAGAATGTGCAGCACATGAATGAACCCTAATGTGAACTATGGGCTACAGGTGAAAATTGTGTGTAAGTGCAGGTTCATCAGCTGTAACAAATGAACTCTGGGGGTATGATGGTAATGGGGGAAGCTAATAATGGATGGAGGCAGGGGATATAAAGGAAATTTCCGTGTCTCCTACTGACATTTGCTAAGAATACAAAACTGCTGTAAAAAAATACTGCTTCTAAAAACTTTTAAAAGCTTTAAGTGTTAAGAATGTATAAAAACACTACTCAAATTATAATGGTGGAATAAAAAGGAAGTTGGTTCAACATGAGCACTATTCAAAAAAGTAAACAAGAAAATTAATTTTTAAAATGTTTAGTTATTAAAATTAATCCAGGCCATGCATGGTGACTCATGCAAAGAATCTCAGCTCTTGGGGAGGCTTAAATAGGAGAATCACTTAAGGCCAGCATGTAAACCAGCTAGGGAGACATATGGAGGCCCATTTTCTACAATTCATTTTTTTAAAATAACTAGTGGCATGTGCCCATAATCTCAGCTACCTGATAGGTTTAGGGGGGAGGATCTCTTGAGTTCAAGGTCACAGTGAGCTGTGATTGTGCCACTGCACTGTAGCCTTCGTGACAGAACAAAACCCTATTAAAAAGTATACTTATATATGTGTATTTATACATGTGTGTATGTACATATTATGCATAATACACATGTTTATGCACACAGATATAAAATAGTGAGTGAAATACAACTGTACATCTTGGTTCTATTGCTGTCCTGCAAAACATAGTCTCACTAGATTCTGAGTTATTGCTAAAATACTCCAAAGCCTCAACCATGCCTCCATATTTGGGGTATTGAGACTATTTCTCATTAGACCATTGCCTAACTCTGAAGCAGACACATAACAAGTTCTCAGTGAATTTCATTAAATACCACATAATTATGTTAATTGACTCAACCCTACTATTTCCACACAGAAAACTTCATTCTTGGGGTGTTATAAGTGGTTGATGGCCTTAATAAAGTGCCTGATGGCCTTAATAAAGTGCCTGAATTTCCACCCTAGACCCTACGTCCAATAACTGTGTCTCTCTCGTACCACTACACTTTACCACCCTCTTGATTTTTTACACACACTCAAGTTACTCTTTTGCTGTCACTTATCCTAATAAGGACAGAGTTTTGCCTTAAATCATAATCTATCATCTGAAGCTGCCTTTCCACCTCACCCTAACCAGCTGCCTGCTGCCCTATTTCTAAACAAATTGCTTTCTAGTGAATTCAGCTTCTTGCTACCTTTATACATAAGCCATTATTATGATTCATTTCAAACTTAATTTTTCTGAGATGCTGCATTCTGCATGGTGCTCTGGCCTATCTTCTTCCACACCTCTGCTGGAGTAATCATTCTAAAATTCTGTCCCCTCTGGTCATTATCAGTCGTAAACATTTACTGACTCTCCACTAACTTAGTTGAGGTATAAACCCTTTAGAGTAGCATGAACTGCCTTTTTAACATTCCTGAGTGAGGTGAGGACCACTGTAGGGTCTTGACCCTTGAGAACCATGACCTAACACACCTTGGGCAAGGATCACTCTATCTCCTTGTCAAGAACAGATTTAAGAGGTCAAAGCCAGCAGCAGGGAACCGGTTAGGGAATCTGCTTGTGAAAGTGGCTGTTTCTTCCTTCAGGTCTATCTCCTCTAAGCAGCATGCACCCTGAAGCCTTCTCCGCCCTACATTCCAGCAAGATTTTGCAATAAATGATGATACCAGTAAGAAAAATAATGTGATTAGTTCAATGTAAGCATTTTGCATTGTATATTGAAACAGTACCCTGAACCTCATAAATGCATCAATGTACAAAGTTATGATTTAATAAAAAACAATTAAAAAAAGAAAATAATGTGAAATACTGTTTGAATATTTACTTATACTTCAGGAAGTGCATTGAACTTCATTAATTTAATCCTCACAAAGATCATATCGGTTAAGTGTTGCTATCCTCTTGTACACATGCAGAAACTCAAATTCAGAAAAGTTAAGTTACTTTTACAAGGACATACAGTGAGTAATGTACAATTTTTAAATTAAAATATGGTTGCATCTGGCTCCATAAGCTCTAATCTTAATGTCCTATCACCATTCTACATTGATTTCTATGTATGATGTCTTTACCTGGGACAACAGTAACAATGTCCTGAAATGCTGAGAAAGGGTAATAGATTAATTAAAGCTATAAATAAAGGGGGAAACTAAAGCTTGGATAGATGGAAGAGAGTGGACAGAAGAGGGAATGTTGCTTAATAAAAGGAGCAATTGTAATGACTGAATGTATGCATCTGTTATTGAAATTGTACCCGGCATTATAAAAAAGGTTTGGAAAATGTATTTCTTTACTATGTGAGTGAAGCACAATAATGATAATGATGACTTTTTTTTTTTTTACAAATTACATTCCAGTGCATTATCTCATTACATTTCAATTAAATTAGGTGGTATCCTCAAAAGTTTTGCTTTGATTTTTATATGATGCTGATGAGCAATGCTTTGCATGTTAATTACCTGGATGATAGTTGAGGCATTTCAGCAGACACCATATCACTATATCTAAAGTGAATATTCCAAAAGCCATTTGGAGCTGAAAGTTTTCACCTCAAAATCAATTGTGTAGATCATGGCTGAATAATAAGTGAATTGAGCACATCCCCAGCTCTTTAATAAAAATTTAATGTTCTAAATAATCAGAGGAAGAAGCACACTCAGAAACACTCACATGCCTTGCATCGTGCACTGTGCTTGTTACACCTCGTTGGCTTCATAAATGCTATCACTAAAGAGACTAATTCATAACGGCAATCTGCAAAAGAAGAAAAAAACTACTTTCAGGGGAAAGGGGGTATTTACCACTTTATTTAAATAATTTTAGTATCACATGCTGTGTGATACTTTAACACTTAGAGACATAATTTCTATGTAATAAAAAGTCATTTAACTCCACTCCAAGCTGCAAATGTGTGTGTGTGGGGTGGGCAGAATAAATGAAAGAGTGTGCGTATGTATGTGTGTATGTGAGGATGAGAAAGAGGGAGAGAGAGAGAAAAAGAGATATTTATGGGAGAGAAAGAGACAGAGGGAGGGAGAAAGAATTTGAATGTGCGTGTGACAAGAATGAATGTCAGGTGGTTAAGATTCATTTGGTGTGTATGGAAGTGTAACTCCTAGACTGCATAATATGGATTAGAAGTAATGAGTAGAAAATAATGCAATAGAAATAAAAATAGAATTAAAGTCCATCGGTTCAAATACTTAGAAAACATAATCTTTTGTCAAATAAGCTCATAAGAAATTTATTCATATTTGCTAGCAGCTGCTACCATATTGCTATTCTGATTTGAAACATTCATATTTTCATATTAAGAATAGTCAGTTTTCATGTCCTAGCAAAATTCTCTGTTAAACGCATCCTCCAAACCTTCCATCATAAATTCTCTAGTGTGTGATAAATCATAACTGGGTATTTTGTCATGCGTTTTATATTTCAGTAAGTTATGCAGCATCTGGCCCAGGTTAAAGGCATATAGTTATTATACCTAAACAAGCTTTTTCATAAATTTTCTTAGTTCTGAATGCATTAGAAGTAATAAGCATCCTGCTTCTCCCCAACTGCTTTGTTTTACACCTTCACTTTCCTCTGACCCAAGGCAGGAAAAAAAAACATTCTATTTGTACACAAAGGGAAAAATAAAATGAATCACCAAAGTAAGAGAATTTACATTTTTATTGTTTTTCTGTGCTAATTTTTTACATGCTTCATAATCCTAAGGGATATTATGAATGCTATTAATATGCAGTCAACATATAATGGGAAAACTCTTATGTGACATTGGTTGGCAAATCACAGTCTGCAGTACAAATCCAACCACTGCCTATTTTTAGTAGATAATTTCATTGGAACACAAAAATACACATTCATTATTGCATTGCCTGTGAATTCATTCCTGCTCCAATGGCAGAGTTCAGTAGTTGCTACAGAGAAACCAGATGGTTTCCAAAGCCAAAATATTTACTCTAGTTCTTTTTTTATTTATTTAAAAATATTAGGGGGTACAAATATTTTTGTTTCCTGATTTGAGTTAGGGCTATAAGTGTACCCATCACCTGAATGGTGTTCATTGTACCCATTAGGTAGTTTTTTGCCCTTTTCCTGTTCCCCCCTGCTTGACTTACTATTTTTCTTCTGTCTGAGGACATGTGCCCATTGGTTAGTTCCAATTTATTAGATTAAATATGCTGTTTGTTTTACCACTCTTTAGTTATTTGGATAAGGATAATAGCCTATGATGCCTTCCAATTTGTTGCAAAAGGCATTCATCCTTTCTATGGCTGAGGAGTACTCCATGGTATACTATGTACATATACCATATTTTGTTAATCTATTCATCAGTTAATGAGCACCTGCACTGATTCCAGATCTTTGCAACTGTGAATTGTCCTGCAATAAGCATTCCAATAGGGGTGTCTTCTTAATTTATGATTTCTGTCCCTTTGGGTAGATACCCGACCCAGTAGTAGATTTTCTGAATCAAATGGTAGGTCTACTTGCAGTTCTTTGGGGGATTCCCATATTGTTTTCCATAGAGATTGCTCTAATGTACATCCCTATCAACAGCGTATGAGTATTACTTTCTCTCTGTATCCACACTAGCATTGAATGTTTTTGGACTTTTTAATAAAAGTCATTTTCACTGGGAAGGTGATATCTCATTGTGGTTTTAATTTGAATTCCCCTGATGATTAGTGATGTTGAACATTTTTCTATGTTTGTAGGCCAGTTATCTATCTTCTTTTTAAAAGCTGCTATTCATGTCTTTTGTTCACTTTTTAATGGGGGTGACTCATTTTTTGTTTTGTTTTGCTGATTTGCTTCAGTTCTTTGTGCGTCAGCCCTTTATCAGATGTATAGATTGTGAATATTACCTCCCCTTCTGCAGGTTGTCTATTAACTTTGTTGAACATCTCCTTAGCTGAGCAGAAGCTTTGTATGTTAACCAAATCCCATTTATTTATGTCAGCTGTCATTATAATTGCCATCGGGGTCTTGGTCAGAAATTCTTTTCCTGGGCCAATATCCAGAAGAGTTTTCCCTAAATTTTCTTATACAATTCTTATGGTTTCATGCCCTGCATTTAAGTGTTTTATCCATCTTGAATTAATTTTTTCCATTAATTATGACAGATAAAGTCTTGACTTCTTCTTCTGAAGGTGGCTATCCAATTTCTCCAGCACCATTTATCAAACAAGGCATGTTTTCCACAGTGCACATTGTAGTCTGCTTTGGCAAAGATCAGTTGGCTGTAGGTAGATGGCTTTATGTCTGGATTCTTGCTTTTGTTTTGGTGGCTAACGTCTCTAATTTTGTACCAATACCATGCTGTTTAGGTTGCCATAGCCTTGTGGTATAGTTTGGAGTCTGATAATGTGATGCCTCCAGTTTGTCCTTTTTGTTTAAGATTGTTTGCCGTTTTCTAGATCTGTGAAATATGATGTTGATACTTTCATGAGAGTGACATTTAATATGTAAATCTCTTTGGGAAATGTAGTCATTATAGCAATGTTGATTCTACTGATCCATAAACAACTTTTTTTTTTTTTTTTAGTTTGTGTCATTTGCAATTTCTTACTTCAGTTCTTTGTAGTACTGCCTCATAGAGATTTTTCACCTTCTTGGTTAAGTACATTCATAGGTCTTTTATTTTCTTTGTAGCTATTTTGAATAATATTGAGTATTTGATTTGACTCTCATGACTTACTGGCATATAGAAATGTCCTTGATGTGCATATATTGATTTTTTACCTAAGACTTTTCCAAATCAATTATCAATTAGAGGGATCTTCTGGTGAAGTCTTTGGTGTTTTCTAGATACAAGATATCAAATTGTCAGCAAAAACCAATAGTTTGACGTTCTTTCTCTTGAATTGAATACACTTCATTTCATTCTCTGGCCGATTGCTTTGGCTAAAAATTCCAGCACTATGTTGAATAGAGTGGTGACAGCGGGCATCCTTGTCTTCTTCCTGGTCTTGGGGAGAAGGCTTTCAACTTTTCCCCATTCACTATGATGTTGGCTATCAATTTTTTATACATGGCTTTTATAATTTTGAGATGTGTTTGTTCTATGCCTAGTTTTTTCAGTGTTTTTATCATGAAAGCCCATATTTAAGACTAGATTAAAAACACCAGCATTCAATATGTTCTCATGTTAAATGTCTTAAGGAGTATAAAATAATAAGCACTTTATAACAAAAGGAGAAGAGAATTCTTGTGCAATATCTCCTCCGTGTAAACTGGATGATTCTTCACAATTTTGACTATATAGAAGGGAGGAAATAAGGATTCAAATGGCATTTGTCACTTACAGGTGGCCCCTAAGAGCCCTACTGACGCATCTGTTTGCAAGTATTCTCTCTCTCTCATTTTCTTTCTCTCTTCCCCACCCCATTATTGACAACTTCAAAGTTGTTTCATTCAGCATGGCTTAGACCAAAAAAGAAAAAATACCCATTAGGAATAAAGGAATAAAATTTACAATGTAATTAAAAGTATTAAAAGTAACTTGTTTTTTTCCTTCATGTTTTTCCAGGCCACTGGCTTCTTGGGGAAGGAGTCTTACTTTCCTAATATTTTCTCATTTTTAATTTCTTCACTGACTTTAATTACCTTCTCTCAGGCCTATAAATGTCATTTCTTTTTAAAAGAAAAACCAGAGAAATGAACTTGTTTGCTTAAGGCTTTTATTGAGACTTCCCAGTTGAAGTCATTTCAAATAACAATATTGCTAGTAATTAAAGATGGAATTGCCACGTCCTCTTTATGCAAAGTTTAGCCCCACCCTGTTCCATAATTCTAAAATTAATCTTTGTTTAATATTTTGATGCACGTCTCATTTTTTTTTCAATATCCCTTTTCTTTAGACGTCATGAAACTGTATTTGAGAATATATGTGCCTGGCTGCATCTGCTTCAAGACACCCATCCTTTTCTACAGAAAAGAAGACTTTCTCATTGTCCTGTTTATGCCTCATTCATCATGTCCATTACCTAATTCAGAGGTTATTTATTTTAAATTAAATAACCATTTTGAATTTCTCACTTACCCAATTTATTTTGGTGCTTTTAGATTTCACAAAACTTCCTTGACGTTATTAAATGACAGTAATAAATAATATTTTGAAATTTCTATTTTAGTCGTTTTATTCTTCAAATTGAATTACATTTGTATGGTGCATTACACGGGTCATTCTGAATGATGTTTTCCTAACGAAACTTAATTTATGGACATTGTCATTATATCCAGCTTTACTTATGTTTAATTGACAAAACTTTGTATGTGTTCAAGGTATGGAATGTGACATTTTGATGTAATATATATTGTGAAATAATTATCACAATCAAGCTAGCTAGCATATCTATCACCTCACATGGATATCTTTTCTGTCATGAAACACTTCAGACTTACTTTCTTAACAAATTTCAAATGTAAAATGCATTATTATTATGTACAGTCAGTATGATGTGTGTTAGTATCTGCAGAATTTAATGAATGCAACTCATTTATCATCTTGGCAACATCTTTTTTCGCCTTTTTTCAGAAGCAACTTGTCTTTAATAGTCTGAATCCATTTTTGATGTTTGACTTCTCGCAGCTTTTAAGCCTCGTACCTGGCCATTGCCCATCGCAGAGTCATTGAGAGCTTCTGTGCTCTGTTCTGTGACTTGTGTAGTGAGAAGTTCAAAGTCTGCAAGCCCTTACCCCTGAATGCACAATAAAATGACATTAGACATAAACTCTTAACCTTATGCAAAGTGAATTACAGGTGCGAATATAGAATGCAAAATTACAAAACAACTACAATAATACATAAGATATAATCTATGTAAAATTGAGTTGGTTGAAATTGTTTTAGTTACAACATCAAAAGCTTAATCTGAGAAAAAAATAAAGTTAGATTTCATTAAAATCAAACCTTTTCACTTCAAAAGGCACTGTTAAAAAATTAAATTAAGTGACAGAAACAGGAAAAAAAATATTTGCAAAAGATACTATGTCTGATAAAAGACTTGTATCCAATACATATATCTTTTAAAATTTAATCATAACATACCCAATTAATTCAAACATAACGACTCATTAAAAATAAGAAAAATTCTTACCAGACATTTCAACAAAGATAAATAGATTGGAAATAGGCATATGAACAGATTCTCAACATTTTCTGTCATAATAGGATTGCAAGTAAAAATAATAGCATTGAAATAAATTAGACGCCTAGTCAAACTACCCAATAGGGAAAATCAGCACACTGTGGCCTAATATGTAATCTATCCTAGAAAACATTTCATGTACACTTTAGAAAATTTACATTCTTCAGCTGCAGGGTAAAAGTTTTATGTATGAGTTTTAGGTCCAATTGGTCTAAGGTAGAGTTGATGTCCAATATTCGTTACTGATTTTCTCTCTGGGTGATGTATCCATTGTTTAGTGTTGATTATTCAATTCCTAGAGGATTGCTGTATTGATGTCAATTTTTCCCTGTATATTTGTTCATATTTGCTTTCTATATTCTGGGGTTGGATGAACACTTATTTACATTGTTCATGTCCTCATGATGAATTGTCTCCTGTGTCATTATTATTTGACCTTTTCTCTCTTATTACAGATTCTTTTTACCTTCAAGTCTATTTTGTCTGGGTATGTCCAGCTATGCTTTCTTCTGATTTCTATTTTTATACAATAATTTTCCTGGACCTTCACTTGCAACCTATGACTCACCGTAGTGTTTTACTCCTTTGAGGTCAGTTACTGAAAATTATTCAGTTCATTAAGTAGTGTTGTGTTTCCTCGATTCTTCCCATTTCTTGTTGCCTTCAGTTGATGTCTGACCAGTTGGCTAAACAGTCATCTCTTCCTGATTTTACACATTGGTTTCAACGGGGAAACCTTAACCTGAAGGTGGGTGCAAGAGTGCCAGCTGGGTGGGGCGTGATAATTCCAGTTCCAGTAAGGGTGCCCTGGTGTATTCTCTGTGTGGGTTTATTAGATTAAGTCCTCAGCCATCAAGACTGTGTGTATTACAGTGTCAAGAAAGGCTGCTTTTAGTGGTGAAGGCAGGTGAGTCTTCCTGATCATTTTTTTCTCTCTTGAGAGATACCATGTCTAAGCGGAAATACCTTGATTCTGGGTCCAGCTCACAGGCACACTCGCAGTGGTGGTGGCACTTATGTCTGTTACATAGAACTCTTGAAGTAGCCATGGAGGTAGAGTTCAGTGTGCAAGCACACACAGAGGGACCAGTGGCCTGTGGGTCCTAGACCATTGAGTCATCGTTGTCTGGGGCACAAATCGGTGCAATTCCGGTAGTAGTGTACATGACACAGGTACTTGTGGGTGGGCATGCAGAGAGTTTCATTGACTTTGGGGTCTGAGATATGGGCTAGCCCACAGAAATAATGCTCCTGTGTCTGAGGAGTAGGTAGCTGAGGAGCAGCAGGTCCAGGGTCCAGATTATGAAAGCAAAGAGAGTGGCCATAGCTCCTGGCTCCAGTGTATGTGTGGGGTTGTCCTGGGCTGGGTAGGACAACAGCAACTTCTTTTTGGTGGTTAGTGGGAAGGACACAACAACATCTCCCTATCGGGAGAAACTGCCGTTATAATGGCTATTGGTAACTTCAATGCCAAAGCTGCTTGTGATCTCCACATGGAGAACTATGGAGCTTATGCCAAAGAGCACAAAAGGGACCTCCCTTGGGAAAACTGCAGGGAGACTAGCTCTGCCAAGGGGGATGTTAAGGTCCTTAGTATGAAAGACTGCAGGGCCCTCTGCAGAGCAGACCCTGGTGCATTATCTGGCTGCACCAGGGGCTGATACTTAGAGTCTCCACCCTTTTCTTTTTTGGTCTCTGTCTCTAGAAGTCTCAGGTATCATGACTGACCCAGCAATACTCTGTGTGGTCGGTCTTTGTTTTTTATTCCACTGCCTTACTTGCTACATGTTATAAATTGAATTCTTGAGCCATACCAGGGCTGTTTTCTTTCAAAAGTAGCTAATTGTTATTTTTGATGAGTCTAATATCTGCTGCTCCACCACCATCTTGCTTATGTCACTCATTCTTAGTGATATTAAATGTGGAAATGATACTGAAACAAACCACAAGTAAAATCAAATATAAATATTAGGAAGCCAGGATAACTTTTCAAAAGCAGTTCATACAAAGGTGCTTATTAACTATTAGGAAATATTCAGTTGTGTTCTCTCTAAATAAAAAAGATATTGAGAGAATTCTTATGTGAAAGAGATGTTTGCATAGGGACAGCACATTTTAGAAAAAAATAATAACAAAAACTTAGGTAAAAATTTTTTGCTCGGGGCTTATAAAATTAACTTGCTCAAAATTAGATAACTGTAAGAAAGATACATTTCTTTTATATTTTGATAAAACGGAAAATCTGATAGAAATAGGACTGCATTCCTGATCCACAGCCATCTGTCGCTGAAGCTTGACAGGGTACAGAGTTGCCTTTTAGATGCTGCACTGCATTCCCCAGGTGGTCAATTGACTTTGTTTTTGTTTTTGTTTTTAACCAAATAGTATTCTCATTTATTTAAGTTGCATATAATAATCCTCTCTTCTTTCTTTATATCCCCCTACAAATTGCCTTCGGTACACTCATTTCAAATTTACAATTCTCCAAATATATCCTTCTTTCCACATCGCCACATCTTTGCATTTACTTTCATTCGATCCTGATTCACTCCCCATATTCTTTACCTGTGAATATTTTTTGCTGATTTTTCAAGGGACAAATTAAGTATCTCTTTGCCTTTGTGCAATGTTTTCTGACTCATCCACATCAAATATTTTGTTCCTCTTGTTTTTTCTGGTAGGTAGTTCAATGTTATATTTTATTGCATTGTTAAGCAGTTTATTTATACACCTGTCCTTCCATTTTACAAAAGTAGTTAGACAAGCATGCACAGACCATATATTAATAATCTTTGAATGTTCAATACTAAAAATGTTCCAGGGCATTTTAACACTCTTAATAACACATTCTTCTTAGATTTTTTGCTTACTGACTAGTTGAGAAATCTTTCTTTCTTTTTTTTCTCCTTCCTCCCTGCCTTCCTCCACTTCTCCCTCCCTTCCTTCTTTCTTCTTCCTTCTATATGCCTTCAGGTGTTGTAATTTAAATTAATTTTTTTATTATTCCCTTTGATTCATGTATTTAAATGTGTTGAGCTCTTGATATTATTGCCTAACAACAAAACAATAAGAAAGAATTAGCCCATAATTTTTTTATGCTCATGGAAGAATATTATTTCCTTGTCTCTTATTATTTTATTGTAACTCAAACAGAATATTAACTCAAAGATTAATAGTACAAGTTAGTCTGGTGGTTCACAGAACCGAAATAGAACAGAAGGTGCTTCTCATTTGTTTCTTCCCCTTTCTATATACAGCTCCACCTGTGTCTTTAAATGAGCTCAAGTGCATCTATAGTGGTTCCTCTTATAGAAGGACAAGGCTTTTCTTATAAAAGATCAGGGAAAATTGATTATTCCATTCATCTTATTTTACTGAAAATGTGTTACATTTGCTTATCAAACAATTGTGTAAAACTAATACCAGTTTGAAAGTAAGCTAATCATATTTTAATGTGTCCTGTATGTAAACTTTAATACAGGTATACATACAACTCATTTTAATAATTTAAATTGGATTTTGAAGTCCTGCTTATGAAAAGGTAAATAACTTGTCACTCATAACATTTGCAACTACATGGTTGGTTTAAATTCGAGATATTTTTATTATACACCTTTTCATCTGCATGTGAAAATAATGACATTCACAGCACAAGTAGCACCCGAAATTTAGTGCCATTTTCTCCGTGTTGTTGATATAATTAGTGCTAAGCAATGCATTTTCTCTAATAGTTTTCTGAGATGAGTGGAAAATTCCACACATTACACACATTATTGTCTGTAATAAAGTCTTTGTCTAATTTAGTGTTTCTAAACGTTGTTTTCCCTGCTGAGTGTATGTGAGGACGTAAGGTGACTATAGTCATGTTTTCGGCTTAATTATCCACATATTCTAGGTCCAAGAGCAACTAGAAAGATAATAAATATAATATGGAGAAAAAACTGAGAAGAAAAGGATAGAAATTAGAAATGTGTACTTGGGAAGGTATTCAGGTCTTCAGTTTGAATACAGAGAGGAAATACAGTAGATGACTGGAGGAAGCTACTGAATAAAAAAATACTTTTTTAATTTTAATTCTTCTTTTAATTTTTGCATATCACTTGGTAAAATTCCTCTTACAATATTTTAGCTAACCAATTTTATCACATGACTGAGAAAATGCATTTGTTTTTTATTGCTTCCTAACAAATTATTTTGATATTGATCAACTTAAATAATATTTATTATGTCAGATTCTGTGTTTCAGGAACTTGAGAGTGTCTCACCTGTGTAGATTTTTGTTTCCGAGTCTCTCATGAATAGAGTGGGCTGGAGGATCTGCTTCCAAGGTGGCTCTTTCACGAGGCTGTTGAAAAAGGCCAAACTTCCCCACCATGGGGACCTCTCCATGTGTCTAATTGGGTGTCTTCACACTCCAGAGCACATCATGAAAGACAGAGAAGAAGGAGAGGAGGAAGAGGGCGAGGAGGAGCAGAGGAGTCAGTGACAGAACAAAGAGGAGCACGGAGGAATCTGTACGTCTTTGGTGGCTTCTCCTCGGAAGTCGTGTTTTCATTTCTGCTAATTTTTTTTTTTTTTTTTTTTTTTTGAGACAGAGCCACAAGCTGTCACCCTGGGTAGAGTGCTGTGGCATCACAGCTCACAGCAACCTCCAATTACTGGGCTCAAGCGAGTCTCCTGTCTCTGCCTCCCAAGTAGCTGGGACCACAGGCGCCCATCACAACGCCTGGCCTTTTTTTGGTTGCAGCCGTCATTGTTGTTTGGCGGGCCGGGGCTGGATTCGAACCCGCAAGCTCAGGTGTATGTGGCTGGTGCCTTATCCCGTTGAGCCACAGGCGCCAAGCCCATTTCTGCTAACTTTTATTCATTATAAGTAGATTGTTAAGTTCAGTTCATGCTCAAGGGAAGGGGTATTAAGCTCCACTTTCATAGGGAAGAATATTAAAGAATATTTGGACATATTTTTGAACTACCAGATGGTTCAAACTCACAGAGGCTTTGTTTTTTTATGATAGAAAATCTGGTTGCCTCATTCCATGCAAAGTGCTATCATTTTCTGTTCATGCTGTTGTTGTCTTATTGAGCAGAGCTTTTTTCTTTTTTTTTTTTTTTAGTATACTCTTAATCTTCTTGCAAACCTAAAGCCTAAACCTTTATTCAAAGGTTACTGGAAATTATAAAAAATTAAATGGAAAACTTTGGAAGGAAAGGAAGAGTGTAAAACTAGAAAAAGGGGGATAGAGATGTCTGGAGAGATGTTTAGGTTGATAACCTGAAGATGATACCAGAAACACAGAACAATCAAAACTGATGTTAGGACATTTGGAAAACTTGGACATATTGTCTTAGCTTGGAGAAATAGTTCAAACTTTGAGAAAACAGATAGGTACTGTATATCTGCCTTTATTATTTGCTTTTTCAATGATAATGGTTTAAGACCAATACTTCTATGAATATTGACAATATCCCAGCTAAAATTCTGATCTGATAATTATTCAATAAGTTCCACAAACAATGTCTCTCTCTGCCTCTATTCTTTGCACTAATTCAATACCATTGATAGCCCCTTGATGTAAGGTTCCATAATGCAGGAGGTAATACAGTCTACATGTCCAGAGCACAAAATTTAAAAATAAAATGGTTTAGATTCAGGTGCTATATTTGGCTACATACTTACCATGTGACCATCTCTAGGTAACTTATCCCAATGTTATAAAATGGAAGTAATGATGTCAATAGCAGGTCTAACCCTCTATGGTGGTTGTATGAATTAAATGAGATAGCCCAGAAAAAAGTGTTCAAAATTGTGGCAGCACAATTCTGACATATTGTTTTCACTAACCCAATCATGTGAGCAAACATATTTATTATGTCAGATTCTGTGTTTCAGGAATCTGAGAGTGTCTCATCTGTGTAGATTGAGTAAAAAATGAGAAGTATTTAAACTTAAAATAATAATTACACTATTTTACATTGATGTAATTATTATTTTACATTATTTTTACATTAAATAATAATTTACTCTGTGTAATGAGTAAAATTGGAGAAATGTTTAAATTTAAAATAATAATTACAGCTAAAAACATTATTAGTGTGTATTTATAATGAAATATAATAAACATTTGAAAAGTTATATTTTATTCTCTTAACTAGTCTATAAACTTTATTTAGTCAAATGCAGTATATGTGTTAGATGAATTCTCCAAGGTCATCCAGATTCAAATGGTCAAAGCAGCTATATCCTTGCAAGTGCTTGAGAAACATACAAATATATCAGTAATATTCTATGAATTTAATAAAAATAAAATTTTCCACCACACTCGTACTCATTTGCTTATCTCTCTGATTGACTTAATTATGTGTCATGTTCACTAATTATTACATTTATAACAAGAGGGATGCCTTTTATCTTATTTCCCAGTGTGGTTCCACTTTTATTATAATATATTTTTTCTACTTTTCAATGTTTGTTTTTTTTTCAGCATATTTAAGATGTGTGGTCTTTCTGTTTCTTTAGGAATCTTATTAACCAATGAAATAAGAATGATAATTCTTACCATAAAGTAACCATAACCATTTCAGAGGGAATTTGCCATGAAAATAGCTTTTAGCACAACTATGAAACATACAATATCAAAACTTATGGCCAATAGAAACATTTTTTTAAAAGCTTAATATTTTGATATTCAATATATTCCCTTGCCATTTGGTTCACATAGTTTATTAGTGTTGACCCACTTTCATCATTTTTTAAAGTATCATCCCTAAGCAAATGAAATCAATTTTTTCAAAGTTTCATTTTTGAAGGAAAAGAGGGCATTCCAATGAGCAAAAGAAATGTCTTAGGTTAAGTTTCTCAGAAACGACATTCTGAGTTGCAAATTGTCTTGCAAAAAGTATATTGGAAACTAGTCAAGAGCTCTAACCCAAAAAGAAAGAGAAGAAGTAGAATTCAGCAGAGCTGAAGAATGTTCCGTTCAGAATCCAAGTCTTAGCTGATCCTATGAGGAGCCCAGAAGCTGACATATTCTGCAGATGTATTCCAAAAGAAAGCAGTGTGGCTGGGCATTTGTACTCCCAATCAAACCTTCATCGCATACGGGCCTCCCCCAGGGAAGGAGGATTACCTTAAGTGAGGCAGCTTTCTCCGCTCAGGGCAAGTCTCTTGCAGTCTTGCTGCCTTCATCACAGATGAATGAGTGTTTATGTTTGGAATACTAAATTCCTCTGTTGTGCCCCTTAGATTTCTATTGGCTACACCTTAGAAATGTGTCTCTAAGGGGATTCTGGTTGGTTTCTTTTTATGGGTAAATCTACAAGAGGAATCATAGTGGGATAACTGTAGATTCCACCACTACAATTGGTCTCACAACTCATCATGCCTCTTCTCTCCTATTCCTTATAGACTTTTCTCATCACTGGCCCTAAATGTTGTTCCAGAGCCTCATTCCTCAGGGAACTAAATCAATGATATTCTCAGGCCATTCCTGTTATCCATTTACTCTCAAAACTGAGCACTCCCCCAAGAGTGAGCTCCTTGGCAAACTACCCACACTGGGTGTCGGCACCTCTACTGCTTCCTGATCGTCTGGGAAAATTACCCTGCCTGGTCGTGACTCATTTTCTTCCACCATTCTGTAAGAGTCCTCAGATACTCAAATCATAGCCATAGTTGGAACTTTATGATACTCTTGCTGTGTCCTCTGGAGACAGAATCTCCCTAACCCTATGGAAATTGATATCTCCAAATCTACAAAAACTGGGATTGCAGAAACAGGAAACAGAAAGTAGATCACTAGGAGTGATGGTGAACAGGGAGTCATAGGTAAGACTTTGGTTTCTGGGATCCTGTTTTATATCTGTGAATATCACACATTAAATAGCAAAGGGAATTAACAGTGTGGATGGAATGGAATTGACATTGATAGTCAGGTGATGTTACTGTTAAGTAGACAAGTGGGCCTAAAGTAACCACATGGGCTTTTAAAAATATAAGAGGAAGGGAGAATGGCTGGACAGAGGTGTGTGATCATGGAAGAATAGGCAGGAGAAAATGAAAGACTGAGAGATCTTGTGCCATTGCTAATTTTAAAAATGAAAGAAAAAAACCAACAGCCAAGGAATGTGGGTCACCACTAGAACCTGGGAACAGGCATAAACTAATAGCCACCAAAGAAGCAGGAACTTAATTCCTACAATCGTTAGAAATTAAATTCTGCTAACTCTCGAAATGTGCAAGGAAATAGCATTTCTCCTACAGCCTGTAAATAAAAGAATGCAGTCCACACCTTGATTTTGACCTGATGAGACCCACAGACACATAAGATAAAACATGTGTGTTGTTTTACGCTGCTGAGTGTTCAGTAATTTGTCATGACAATAGAAAACGAATTGATGGGGGTGTTTCAACTTCTGTCTCTAAGTTTTCAGACTAGTGTATTTGACATTCCGGGAAACAGACCTTGTAATGACTGAATGGTTTCTGTGATGGTGGTAGATGCTGGCATGCATAAGCTTCACCACCGCTTCCATTGTATCAGTGATGGGGGGCAAAAGTCTGAGAAAAAAATGGCCAAACCATTATGAACATTTGATTTTTAGTGCCACCCTATGGTGGATTGATGGGGGAAACCAGCCCCAACACACTATGGGTCTCCTTCATTGTGGCCTGGTGGTGCAAATGGCACTGACAGAAAATTATTAGGAAAATTATAGAGAAATAATAGACAAAGATAAAGAGATGGTTTTAAGAGCAGCGGGAATTTAGAAGGCAGCACGCCCTTTTTCATGAGGCTTCCCATAGGCCTCACTGAGCATCAGGCTCGCTCTGTATTTATTTCATACATCAGTGTTACAATCATAAATCTCATCAAGGCAAGGAAAACAATCCTGTCATTTAACTTGCTGCACTTGCATTTCCATTAACTAGACTAATTCTGTGACTAATTACGTTAATTGTATGGCTTTATTTGCTACTTTTTATTGTTTTAAGGGATTTAAGATCTTAACACAAGCCGAGATTTGACAAGGTAAACAGTTATGACCTTGATGTCAAGGAAAAGAACCCTAGCTGACCCACAGTCACACATCACAGATGTGATGTTTTAATACTCTGAAAGCCTTGTGTCCAGACAGATGGACTCTTCTGGCCAAACTCTAATGACAGAAGAAAAGAGATATTTCATCTCCTTATCTGGTCTGGAGCAATTCTTTTCGTGTTGAACAAGGTTTAAAGATTACACATTCTTAACTCCCAAAAAGCACTCTCTGGGAGCACACAGCCTTGCCTGGCAGGGAACGGCCATGAGGCCTGTAGCCAGCAGTGGCACAGCAACTGTAGGGGAAGGGGATATAGTCAACAAGCCAGGCTCCTGAATGTTAAAGGGACAAGGTCTCGTGGCTTTGCTCTCAAAGCCAGGAAATTTATTCCGAATCAGTATCTTCTTTTACTGTCTTCCCTTTTATCTATTCTCTGTAATCCTATTCCTAAAATAATTTCTAATCTACTTACAAATAATAACTGTATATCGGTTTTAAGCTTATAAAATCATTATTATTAGTAAAGCAAGCACATCAAGTATGACTCGTCTGTTAAGTATTCCCACACTCACTCTTCAGTGGCTACTCTTAGGAGGGCAATAACCGGTGATGCAAAGATCTTCATTTACTGCCTGCAACTATAAATAAATCCACATGCAACTTCATTGGATCTTCATTGGTTCTTGCCCTTGACTTTCTGCATCCCAAACCACTCATTCAGTACTTCCAACAAATCTGTGTATAGAGTGGACATAAAATGTGTGTGCAATTTGCTGTGTTAAACTATTTTAAATTGCGCACAAACTTTATGTCTACCCTGTATTATAAATGTGGGCAATTTTCTTTCCCCACAAAGTAGATGCCCATATTCGCCAGCTAAAAATTCTACTCATTGAGAGTATATTCCCTCATCTACAGCCTTTCAGAGCACCTATAATGGAAGGTATAAAGTAGCCACCAAACTAAGTAACTAGTATGCTAGTACCATCTCCTGGGGTCCATGCCAGGGTGAAAAGTATGACCATATTGATAAACACTGCAATTCAACTTTATATTCTTTTTCCCTCCAGCACCTTCCAAATCCAGGTCCCTATAAACTCTCTCATCTCCCGTCTGTACTTCTCAGTAGACTCCATAGCTCTCTGGGGTATAATCTCTTTCCTTTCTTAGCAGGCCCATCACTTCTCTGGCTGGGCTATGTTGTGAGTCGACATTAATTACTGGTTTGTGACAAGAATAAGAAGTGGGGTATTTCCTGAGGGGAAAGCACATGCTATTTCATAAGAAAGATGTCTTTGCCTCGCCTTCAAACAGTGAGGGAGCACCAGGCATTGAGCAGGAGGAGAGTGCCACCTCTGCAGGCTAATAGATTCAGGGTGCTCTGAGATTCCCAGGATTTAGAGTTTCGGCCCAGATGTTAATAAAATTCTCAGGATCCTCACAATGCCCAATTAAGGCCCTAGCACTTGTCATTGATAACTTTTCTTTGCCTCTGAAATACTTTAAATTAAGTCCTGGGACTGATTTTGATATTTTCTCCTGTACAGCTAAAAGAGTAAGTTTCTTCCTATATTGCCAAGGAAATCCTGTATGTTTCACGCTTTGCATTAATTTTTCATTAATCTTCTGTCTTTATCTTTTTCCCAGTGTCATTCATTATCCTTACATGTGTTATTGCACCTAATGCCACCACCCATTCCTATCACTTTTATAACTCCTATTTTCTGAGAACCAAAGAAATGCCCTGATGCAGTGTAGTAGCCAATGGCAATACATGACCTTTTTGCAATATCTCGTCCTATTCTACTACCAGAGAAACTTTTCAATTTACCAGTTGTACTTTTATGCACACCAGGGGCTAACACTATCCCTGGGATCCTCATTGTCAGCGTCAAGGGAATGATCTTCCTCCAAAATTGAAATGTTAAGCTTACTTCTTTAGACTGCTCTTAGTTCCACATTTTATAGGATAGATTTCTTGGGAAAACTCAGAGATGGAGAGTGGTAAGTGGGAAGTTGATTGGGACGTCCTATAGGGCACAACACGCTGAGAGATTGGAGAAACAAGATTAGGCAGAGGAAGTTGAACTGCTATGCAGTGAACAAAGATTTCAGCCAATTACTGAGAAAACTCTGAAGCTGGACTGGCCTTCATTTGTCATGAACTGTAGCAAAAAACCTGATGCTTTCATTCCCAAGTCATCCAGTTTTTGGACGTGAGCTTCTTAAGGAGGGCATGTAGCCTTGAGAAAGGCATTTAGTGCTCCCTAGGATGAGGTCAATTCCTATGCAAAGGCTCAGCTAAGACCCATAGCAGGCAACAGTCCTAGTGGCTGGGGACTACGGCTGACAGTGAGGGGAGAAATCTAAGCAAGATGATCTTGCTGATGCTCTTTATAACACCTGCCAAATTTTAATATGAAATAAATTTCACAAGTTTAACAGTTTTCGCTTTGAGTGGTTTATAGGTTTATATAAATTATCATTTTGAGTTTGTAAATATCTTTAAAGAAAACTGGCTGATTTCTATGTATTTCTTAATATAATAGCACAGCATTAAAATTTACAACTTTTGTGAAGGTATTGAGAATGTAAAATGTTTAGATGATTTTAAATGCTATTCATAATAATTAAAACAATAGGATTCAGTTCAGCAAACTTACATAATTAATTAACATACTATATAGACCAAAAGTATATTTCACACAGCTAGAATCAATTACCATTATCTCATAGAATTTCCTTTCTTTTTATTATTTTTATTCTTCAATGAGAACATCTAAAATCATGATGGTTTTCTTGTTTCTGTTGTGGTGGTTATGTATAGCTATTAAAAGGCCAAGAATATCAGCGCAATTATAGTTATCCTGACCTCCAAATCTACTCATTTTCCTTTAAACGAAGGGTTTTGCCTAAATAGACTATAACTTATTTGGTTTTGCAAACTTTCATCACTGATAACTTTTGCATTCAAGGTTAACATCATTGGAGAAAATTGTTTGAGAGGCAGCACTTTTAGCACCGTAGCCCCTGGCATTTTACAATCTCAAATGTAATAACGTTGGGAACCAAAATTTATGAGTGTGTCCTTGTGGTGTGAGGAGAATATGGACAAAAGGTGAGGGTCAACAAATACAAGGTTAGAGGTAGCCAATTAGCCTGAGGGACAAGTATCTAGTGTCACTTTCTCTTTTTCTTTTTTCCCTCTAACAGCTACAACATCCTTTTCAATCAAATATCAGCCACAATAACATTCTCAACTGACCAAAAAAATGTGGCAACACACAAGACTGATAAGACTGGTAATAGTATTTTTAGTAATAGAATTAGACCGTATCTAGTTGAGGCAAGCAGAGAACTTGTTTTTGTTTTGCTTTTACTTTTAAACCAACATTCCTATCAAGATATTTTTGCCAGGATTATTTTTACGGATATACCTTTAGGCTTCTAAGAAAGAAATGTATCATCTTCATTTCTACAGAAATGCTTAATCTGTAAACTCAAATAAAATTAAACTTAGCATCTGAAATGACTGAGCTGGGATGTAGAAGTGAGAATTTTTATCTCATCAGCCAAGAAAACGCATGCTAATGAAGCATCAAGTCTACTGAACAACAGTAATTGGAGATCAATGAATAGGTTTTGACACCTCGAATGTTGAATGTTTTCTTACCACAGAACAGATTTAATGCTTTATCCCTTGAGGAATGAGACATTCCATAGGAATAAATTTCCTGTAAACAGGTGTTTACTTTTCTATGTGCTTATGCTTTTCTTGCTTCATGATATTTCCCAAATACACCCTTTTGATGAAATAATACAACATTAAATAGAATTTCCTTTTTTTTTTTTAGAGATAGAGTCTCCTTTTGTCACCCTTGGTTGGTAGAGTGCTGTGGCCTCACGGCTCACAGCAACCTCAACTCTTGGGCTTAGGTGATTTTGTTGCCTCAGCCTCCCAAGTAGCTGGGACTACAGGCGCCCACCACAATGCCTCACTATTTTTTGTTGCTGTTTGGCTGGGGCGAGGTCTGAACTGTTTCCTTTAAAGCAATCAACAAATAACTTCACATTGATTGCTTTATTTATTTATTTTTCTTTTTTGGCAGAGGGGAGAGAAAATGTATCTCCTTTGGGCAATAAGATTTTTTTCAATTTTTGTCTCCTTTCACCTCAGTTGCCCTCTCCACCATGAGAATAGCTTGCCTGGGTTTATATAACTACCAAATAGTAGAGTTCAGGAATTTGCATTAGGTTCCAAAACTCACACTTTTAAAAATCCTCCATCCCAAAAGCCAAAGAAAATTAAGCTTTCTATACGTGATCCTAGGGTGTTATGTAAACTATTACAACAAAGGTTGTAGAAGATAAGAGTATCATATATTCCTTTAGTATAAATCTAGATGTAGTATAAACAAACAAAAAAAACCTGAACTTGTCTAAATCATTATGATTATAATCAACATAACTTTGGATTTTGTTGTTGTTGTTGTTGGATTCTATGGGTCTATCCTTTCATTCCATCCTCCACTGTGGTGCTAGAGTGAATAAATCACTTATAACTGTAGGCCATTTAACAGCTTCCCATTTTCTTGAAAGACATTCCAAGGCCTTCAACATGTCTTAGTGTCCTGCAACACTTGGTCCAGCCTTCCTCTGCAGTTCCATCAAAACCTGGCCACTCCTTCTTATCCTCAGATACTTTCGCATGCTATTCTTGCTGCCCTTAAGAGTTTCCAACCTCCTCTCCTTCATTTTAAGCCTCCTGCTTCCTGCCTCACAAAAATAACACCAGTCTTTTAATGCCTTAGTCCATTCTTTAGTTTTTTTTCTCTGACTGCTCCCTTTTTACAACTACCTTTAGTTACTTTTATATGCTGGCTTACCTCCCTCTAAATCCTTTTGGCAGTAGATACCTAATTACTCAATATTTTTGAAATTAATTATAACATCCCTTTCTCAAAGAACCTTAAAATTATAAAAAATTATCAAGTCTGTATTATTTTTATTTTAGTTCCTGTGTCTAGTAAAATATTTGACCCAATATTATTAAGCATAATTAATAATATTAACTTAATGAAGAAAAATAATTTGATAAGGGCTATAGAAATATTTTTTATAAAGTAGTACAAGTCCTACATTGTAGTTAAGTATTCTGAAGTCTGGCGTCATATCACTAGGGTTTTAAAACCATCTCAGTCACTCACTAACTGTGCTTGGATACAATATCAAGCCTGCTGCTCTGCTTGAGTTTCTTTGTGCTAAAACTGAAATAATAGCAGTTCTTATCATGGAATGTTGTATCATAATAATTAATATATGTGTAGTTATTAGAACAGTACCTAGCACAGGTAAGCATATAAAATATTAGGTATCATTGACATTAAAATCCCTTTATCTATTTGGATAATCTATTATATAAGATAATATTTATTATATGTTCTTGGTAATATTTTAAGTTTTTAATTTTTATTTTTTTTTTATTTTTACATATACATGTGTTTATTAGGTTTCTACTTTTTGCCTTCAGAGAATAAGAAGGCTTAAAATTTAATAACAATAACCTAGTTTAAGATAAGGTCTAGAAACAAAACCACATAAAGAATGAATGAAGATAAATACATTCAGAAAAGACATCAAATGATTGCTGCATAGAAATATTAAGCAATAATAATAATAATAATAATGCAAAGAAAGTAACGTTAACATTGTCAGATCAGAGTATGTCGATTATAGAATGCTTTGACTCTGAGGCTCAGTATGGAGTCATCAGTTAACTTCTTATCTTTTTTTCCAAAGTCTCAAAAAAATAGACAACTATTATTTACAACTAAAAGTAAAAGATAATTTCAAAAAAAGATCATGCCAAATCTTATAGACAATAGAAAAAAGAAGAAATACTTCAAAATCATTCTACTTAATCTCGATAAACCTGATATTAAAATTGGAGAAAATACATTTGTATAAAGCAAAATTACAAACACATTTCACTTATAAATATGGATGCAATATCCTAAACAACATATTAACAATTAGAATTAAAAATTAATGTTTAAGTATTTACTTTGGTCAAAATTAAATCAAATTCATGTGAGAATTAGTCACTCTTTTCTTTTCTTTTTTTGTTTTCTTTCCTTACCCCCTCTGTCCTTCTCTCTCTGTCTGCTCTCCCCTTCTCCCATACACTACTGTGTCATTAATTGTCATTAATTGTCCTCATATCAAAGTTGAATACATAGGATTCATGCTACTCCATTCTTGCGATGTTTCAGTAAGAATAATGTGTTCCACCATCCAAGTTAATACAAATGCTGCAAAAATCTCCATTTTTTGATGGCTGAATAATATTCCATGGTATACATATACCACAGCTTAACAATCTATTCCTAGGTTGAAGGACATTTAGGCTGTTTCCACATTTTAGCAATTGTAAATTGGGCTGTGATAAACAGCCTAGTACAAATGTCTTTATAATAAAAGTTTTTTTTTTTCCTTCTGGATAGATAACCAGTAATGGGATTGCAGGATCAAATGGGAGGTCTAGGTTAAGTTTTTTGAGCTTTCTCCATACTTCCTTCCAAAAAGGCTGTATTAGTTTGCAGTCCCACCAGC